>JANCMA020233657.1:0-12869 GCA_024336925.2 Zoanthus solanderi | reverse complement strand
TTCATCGATATTTTAATTTGTACATCCTTTTTGACCGATTAGTACGTTTATACTAAAACAATTAGACCTCTCGGCCTTATAGACTACGAGTTTGAATAGCTATTGACTCGTAGTCCATTCCTCCTCGAGGTTTAAGGTAGTTAAATACTCAATTACAGTAAATTTAGTGCTGTTTGTATATAGCAGGAAATAGTTCATTTCAGTTCAGTTTATTTGCACATATGTGGTTTACATTACACAAAGAACTATATTATACAAAGAACAGGAGTTTAAAAGAACAAACTGCTACAAAATATAACGTAAAGACTAAAGTGTGTAGTGGTCATAGTAGCACAAGGCCTTCGAGATGGCCACTAGCACGCGAAAATAATTTATAGAGACTAACAGACTTATTTATATTTGACACAAAACAATTGAACAACAATTTGAGGTTGAAATTGACAAAAGTTAAGAACAGCCCAGCCTCAGCCAAATGTTCGTGGTTCTTATAAAAAAGCGTGTGTTACTGTCTTTTCGATAAACTTAATCTTGCTAAATTGCATTGCTATCATAGTAAGTCAGAAATTCACTATAAAAATTAATAAACCTATAGATCAAGTCTTTTGTCTTCTTTGCTCGTCACTTTTATTTCCGTTATAAAAGTAAAATAATTAATTAGATAAGATATTTAAAGAAGATTTGCACTTTCATCTTCAAGAGCATATATTCAGACCAGACATTTAAAAAAGATTTTTAATTACTCATTTTTTGTTGCTAGTCTGATTTTTAAAGTTTTTCCATTTAAAAAACAGAATTTAGTAACTCTTTTTAACACTATTAAAACTGTGCAAAACATTTTTTCAAAAATAGCAGTTCGGCCGGAACGTATGGCCTTTTTAATTTATATATTTTTCAAAAAACAGCTGGTGCTTTGTTCGAATATTAAAATATAGAATATTTTGTGTATTGTGTGGATAAAGGTGTTGCTCTAAATATAGATCTTAAGATAATTTTCAAAATACTGAAGATTCTAATTAAACAAGAACACAGGAGACAGAAATAAGCATAACTTGTCGAGATGCGGCTTTTTAGAAAGTTATTTTGAGTCCAAACATATTTAACAAAACAACTTCATAGTACTTTTAACACGTATTACACTTTTTTTTATTAAGAGCCAGTAAAATTTTGCCCAGGCTCAATGTTCTTATTTTTTCAACAATTTGAGGCTCAAAATGTTCTTATTTTGTTCTTAACTGCAATATGTTCTTTTATGGTTAAAAATCGACTTCAAAGGCCTTCCGGTGTTTATGTATGCCCAGTTTTTAGTTCAAGAACGTGTGTACATAATAAGTAAAATAATATAATGTGCGATGCTCTGTTTGACTGCTTGCCCCGCTCATTTTGCTATTTTTACTTTTTACGCTCATTCTGCTATATTTTCTTTTTTTAATTTTTTTTTAAAATTTTCATTTCAACCTCAAATTGTTCTAAATTTGTTCTTATTTTTCGGGCGACTTGAGCCTCACTGTTCTTATTAAAGTGTTCTTAGTAAAAAATCAAGTGTATTCACTTTTAGCATTCTATAACAATAGAATCGATGGTTTGAACGCTGAATCGGTGAATTTTCTTGTCTTTCTCGTCTTGGGTCGCGATTTATTGCGTGTAACAACAGACATTACCAAAGGATTTTATTTCTGGGCTTGTTTTCCGTCAACAGTGAAATACTAAAGCAATCGTTTCTAATGAAAATATTAGAACTTTACATTTCCATTTCGCATTTCACAAACCTCAATCCACTGATCGTCAAAATTTTAAGCTAAAAAATTCACGCAGTACGAAAATGAGGCCTTGAACAAATATACCCTGAGAACAATTTGTCTTATATTTGATCATATAAATTGGTATTATTAATTATCAAGAGTTTCTACTGTTTTTTAGTTCTAGGTATGATGTTAAACTGTCTTTTTGCTTTTCAATACTTCCAATATTGCTTTTTATTGCGGAAAATACTTGCAAAAGACTGCGTGAACGTTTAAAAAAACAATATATTGAGAACAGCTGACCTAACGGCGTTTACACATAAATCCTTTCAAGTTGATGATTAAAATACGTCAAAGCATCAAATCTGTCAAACTGAGGAGAGCCGAAATTACACTTCAAGGCACTTAAAGTGTGAAACTGACGACAGCCGAAATTACCCTATATCAAGAAAAACGACTTTCCCACCTGTTAAATCAGTTTTTTTCTCGCAGAAGTTTAAAGATTGAAAATATATTGAATGGTACGTCACGTAGCCTTTTCTACTTGTAAGAACTCAAGTTAAGGTTTTCACATCTCCGGCTCTCTAGATACGACTGCGAAAGCAGGCTTTTTCAGCTGCTCGCATTTCGACGATAAAAACAATAAATGAAACAAGAAAAGATTCAAATTAAAAAGCCCAGTTCAAGAGGACAATAGTAACAGCACAATACAAAAGTCAAAACTGAAGAACATTTCAATCTGACATCGTTTGAAAAAGGTAATTGTAAAAATACTTCAAAACGTTTATTTACTTCGAAATTTGTTCTGTTGCCGAATATTCAATAATAGTTGTTGGTTAACAGAATAGAAAAGGTTGTCATTGGACGGTCAGCTTTGTTAAATGTGAACTTTTGGTAAATTTTAACATTTTCAGTTTTTGACGAGTTTATGATGCTTCTCTGTGCTACGGGATTTTAAAATGGACTTAAAAGGCTGGTAAATGTAAGGGCCCTTTCAAAAGAACCCAGTTTGGTTGCTAACCCGGGTCAGTACACCAACCCGGGGTACGACAAGGTTACATGGACCCGGCGGGTAGTCTTTGATGCGAAGCATTTTTGGCCAACACGGATTGGCTGAGAAGCTGACCCCGGTCAGACTGGTGTGGCAATGGCATTAAAACCCTTGATTTTAAATTATATCTCTGCTTTATATTGCTTTATTATATCTATCATTCGGCGACTCGACCACTGAAATTAACTGACTTTGCTTTTTGCCGGCTGCACATCAAAAGCATCTTTTGAACCCTTTACTCCGACGAAGGACTAACGTCCGAAACATCAGTAAGTATTCTCTCTTTTTTACGGTGTAGAATTTACATTTTTATTACTAAATTACATCTCAAAATGTGTGGTTTAGTAAAGACTAGTTTTTTCTTTAAAATTCATTCAAACGTAAGGTATCCAACACTCGTTCACAGCTTTCTTGGATTTTATTTGCAGTCTTTTTGACTTTGGAATACTTAACACATGTGTTTATTTCCCATTCCTCCTTTTAATGTCCTACCTCAATTCCTATTAATTCCTTTAATATCTTTTTCCATGTCATACACCGTTTGTCATTTTACAGTTCCTACCCATTTCACATCTAGTTTTATCATGTACTAGTATTAGACTACCAGCAAGAGATTGTTTGATTGTGGAATCTTTCCAGCTTCGAAATCTGTAGTTAACTCATTTTCTTCCTCACACCTCCTTTAAAAGTCCTACCTCAATTGCTGTTTTTCCATATCATATACCGTTTGTCATTCTACAATTTCTACCCATTTCACATCTAGTTTTATCATGCACTAGTATTGGACTACCAGCAGGAGACTGTTTGATACGTGGAATCTTTTCATCTTCGAAATGCTTTAGTTAACTCATTTTCTTCCTCTCACTTCCTTTAAAAATCTTTCCTCAATTGCTGTAAATTCTTCTAACTCCTTTTTCCATATCAAGCACCGTTTGTTATTTTACAGTTCCTACTCATATCACATCCAGTTTATCATGGACTTACATTAGACATCCAGCAGGAGATTGTTTGATCGTTGAATCTTCCAGTCGATAAAGGAACGTATATTTAAGGAACACACTCACTCCACGTTCAACGCCATATTAAACATCACTTGCGTTCAATACAAATGAAGGAATTAAACTAAAACATTTGGGTTAATATGTGTTAATATGTTTTTGTAAATCGATTATTAAAACTTTTTATAACATTGATATGAGTGTTTTACCGAAAAACAGACATCTCGTATTTTCCATACGAAACTACATCCGCGATACGAGTGAGATATTTTCCATATCATCACTAGTGAAGATATCGCCGACGTCATTCCTTTGTTTTTCCTTTGTTTTTCCGTCTATTTTTTTTTTATTTTCGAAACACTCATATCTATAGACCCTATGCAAAAATGGCTGCGATTTTAATATTCTTTTGTCTGCATTCAAATTAGCCTTACTAGCCTCGTTTGTGGTAAGACATTCTTTTGAAAGTTAAACTCAAGAACGAGGATAGTAAGGCGAAATTTGAATGTAGACAAAAGAATATTTAAAACCGCCGCCATTTTTTGCATAGGGTGTATGTAATAAAAAGAAAATTACACGTTGGTTTGAACATATGAAGTTTATCTTCTCGTGGAGATAAAAATTTCCACTCGAAGATAAACTTTATATCTTCGCGCCACCGTGTTATAATATCCTCTATATCGCCATTGGAACAGATGTTGTTGCAAAATTGAAGAAACGACGCTCGTCCAAACGTAGTGAGGTAGACGAGACTGGTGATGACGAGGCGATGGATACTAGCGAGCCAAGTCAGACCACTGGAACCATTTCTGAGAAGAGGTGAGAGTTACAGGTTTTTGTCTTCTGCAAGATATCATGATCGTATTCTCCTTGTTGCGCGCTATTTAACAATTAGAATACGAACTCACAATTTCTATCGCCTAATTTTTGGGCGATTCAATTGATAATAGAAAATTGAGAGCAGCGAGTATTCTAATTGTTTTAGTAGAAATCTCTGAAGAAGATACTTTTTTGATACGCATTATTAAATTTATTCAAACAACCAATGCTGATGATACACCAGCGACTATTCGTCGAGTGAAACTGTCAAATTGAGACTTCAAATTCATTTTTTCTTACTTCTGAAATGCTTTATATCATATTTTCTTGCTATTTAGTTTTCTCTTAATTAATTCTTCTTCTGAAACGTCTGAAAAGTGGGAAAGGGACGCCATATTGCATTACTTGTTTACATCCGGCAGACACTATCTATCACCTGATAGATAGCGAGTACGGTAGCCAATCAAATTGAAATATTTGCGATAGATTTCTACTAACATAAGTTATAATATTACATCAGGCACAGGCGAATGATTGTTTATTTTTATCCTTATAAAAGTACGTGCCGAATTTTCAAAAAGCTTTTAAAACAGAGGTACCGAATATTGGTTGTGTGTTGTAATGTGTTGTAAAACGAGTGCTGTTTTGTTCTGGAATTTTTGAAAACAAAGAATGCATGGCTCTTAAGTTTTTCCATTCAGTACAGATAAAGCCAAGACCATGGGATAAAATATTAGAACTAATCGGCTTTTAAACAACTAGGCCCAGGTGCCTACGACCATACCACCGGGAAAACACCGGTTCTCGTCTGATCACCGAAGTTAAGCCCGGTCGGGCGGGGTTAGTACCTGGATGGGTGACCGCCTGGGAATACCCCGTGTCGTAGGCTCTCTTTAAAAAAAAAAAAAAAAACAGGCCCAGGTACATAACATAGGTGGGAGTAAAATGCAAGCAAGATGGAGCTGCATTTGGAGTTTTCTGAAGACATTTCTTGCACTGATCTCTGTAAAAGAAAACTTTCCCTTGTCATGCACATCGATAATGGAGATTCTGACAGGCTTACGTTTAAAATCTCCGAGCAAGACGATCGGGTTTTAGTTACGTTTAGCCAAATAATTTACTGCGTTCCTGATCGAGCTCGAAACTCGTTTTTTCACAAAAGAAAAATCGAGGCATACTGTAAAAGAAAAACAAAAGGAGTTGAATTTCCGATTTAGAAGCTTTTGAAATGAAGCTATCAACACCTTGCTACCCATGATTTTTTTGGGTCAGCTAGTCAATCATAGCTTGCGATATTGTCTTGTATAATAAAAATGTAAGCATTTCTTCCTTCTTTTGAAAAGAGATACAATTGTTTTATATTATAACTTTAGAAACATGCCACGATCTCAAATCAAGATGCAGGATTTCAGTGAGACAATGATTGTCTCCATTGATGATTACCTGAAATTTCTACATCCCATACAGCAACTGGAAAACCTGATTTTTGAGGAATTTTATTATTTCTTCTGCAGCAAAACTAGAGATGGCTGTTTTCAGCATCCAGGAACATAGGCAAAAACAAGCTATTTTGTCTTCGATATTTGCATACAAAAGTATTTTAGAAACAAACTTTAAAAAATCTCAGACAATCACAATAATGTTTAATAAAATACTTTGTGCTGATATGCAACAAACTATCTTTCACACGCAGTTGGCCGACCTACAGCCATTTAAATGGAACAAGTTTCGTGCATCAGTTGTTGCCTTGTTTGGGCCCGATAAGAATTCTGGGCATTTCAGCCATTTCGGAGGCATGGGTTCTACCCATCTTCATTTCATATGCGTTGAGCCACCCACACCTACTGACAAATATCTGTGCTCGCTGGGTTTTTAAGACTCAAAACTTTCCTGAAATGCCTCAGTAGGTGCGAGATTCTATCCACAGAATGGCAGAGAAATAATTTCACTATTTGCCCGCCATTAGTTAGAAATCTGTTTATGCGGTTATAATGCCACCCTCGTTAGATAAAAATTATTGTATTGTATTGTATTATATTGTATTGCATGTTTCGCTATATGATATTTTAGCAGTTCGATCAGTGTGAATTCATCTATCTCTTCTAGTGTTTTTCAGAAGATTGCCCCAACCCATGATTCTAGCTTTATGATGCCAGGCTGGAGGCTTCTGCTGTTGAAAATGGCTCAAAAAAAAAAAAACACTTATATACACAATACTTATCGAACTCTATAGCTTTCTTGACGGTTTGCTAAAAAGATGCATTCAGATTTGGTGACGTCAAACAAAAGCTTGAGCCCCGGGTGTAATGAAACTGCGTTAACTTGAAAAAATTCTTTTATACCCCTCAAATACGTGAAAGTTAATACTGCCATGGCCGTCGGCAAAGGTTGAAGATTGAGGGACTGGGCCTACTGTTTAACGTTCCTGTATCCGAAAAGCGTAAGGATGTTAGACAGAATGAGACAACCAATCAAAACGCCAGAAATTTATTATCCTAGTTTAAAAGTTTAATTGTTTACATTCATCAACCATTAACTTGAAATGAAGACGTGCTTTTGAAAAACCGAAATTTATTTGCCACTTAAAACCCTAGCGTGTCTTCATTTATTTAAACTCTTGTTACTAGTATTGCTACTAAAGCATTTTTTTTTTTACTTTTTGGTTTTCAGATTGGATCTTTTCAAAAAGGCGCTTTTGTCGGCCTTCGAGGCGGCGCACCAGCAATCTTTGCCGCTTGAAGACGCCAAACAGTCAGTAAAAAGCTCACAGATTGACGATCCTTTCACAGATGAAGAGATACAAGTTGCTCTTCATACTATGGAACAAAAAAATCAAATCTTTCTTTCAAAGGGAACTTTGTTTTGGGTGTAGATCAAAATTAGGGATATTCATGTACGCATAGAAAGGTTTTACTATCAAAACTGGACAAATTTTTGTATCACACTAATTAACAGTTATTCTTTAAGCTATTTAAAGACATTAAAGCAGTGTGACAACATCTATATTGTTTCCTTGGTAAGCATATTTGCAAAGAAGTTTCATTAAAAAATTGAATTCTCATTTATAAAAGAATTGAATATTCCTTGGAAAACAAAACGCACATTTACGCGACAGAAATTTGAACCAATCAAACTTGTGTTTTAAACCAATGAAAAACTTACTTGACTTTGTATCCTCTCCACGTCTCTTTTGAATCCTGATGGAAGTTAGAAGTTTAAAACAATTTACAGTTGCCGAACTCCGCGTGTTGATTTAGGAAGTTTCTTTTTCTTGATTTCTGAAACGATCGTTGACAAAAAGCGTATTTTGTGGTTTTGCTGTTCCAAAACTGTGTAATAATGAAATTTGTTTCGAAAATTCGCGGAACAAAATAAAGTGTTCAAGGTCACTCGTTATATTGTAAGAAACACGGCTTTGTTTTGGAAAATGGATTTCAGTTATTTTCACCCAATCCAGACTTTAGCAAAATTAGTGATTGTAGCACTTAACGTAAGACTTTAAGTTTTGTACATTAAACACGGTTTTGTTTCTTTGTAAAATACGTTTGTTTATTTCTACCGTATTTTAAAAAGATCCTTATCAGATTATATAGCTGGAACCGTTTAGCACAGTATAGGTATTCATTGAAAAGTAAAATGTTTTGTGATAATGAAAAACATTAAAACATGGTCGATGTGCATATTTAGTGTAAGATACACCTTGTTTGTCGTGGAGTTGATGACAATTAACCAATTGTCCTCGTCCTTTCGCGTGGATAAAGACTGTGTCTGACAAACAAACCTGTTAAAGGGCACCTGAACTTCAAAAATAGTTTTTGGTTAGTTAAAACACATCTGTTTGGGATTTCAGAAATGTGTTTTATACCGATTCCTTGATCCATGTCCATAGAAATAAATAAAAACATCTGATAGCTCATGACTAATAGAGACGCCATACTTGCGCCCACGATCTAACAACCATGTTACTGCCTGACGTCACAACGTCAAAATGCCAGATTCCATTGTTTTTGACGAACTGTAAACATTTTGTGAAGGTGATTTTTTAAACATGTACAGCTTTGGACATGTCTCTACTTGGTAACTTCAAAATTCCAGCAATAAACACAATGAGAACTTTCAATTTGACGTTGTAACGTCAGGGGCAACTGTTCAGAGCCTGCGATAAAAGTGCAACATGGCGTCCTACTGAAGGTTTTAATAGCGTGTTTGTATTAAAATTCTTCAAAATACAGATTAGCAAATCGCTCTAAAACTTAAAGTTTTGGAATCTCAAATATATGCACTTCAACGTATCAAAAAATAATTTTGGAGCTCACGTGCTCTTTAAGTTTGAAACTGTTACTCTTGCTTGTCCGCCAACCACTCTAAGATCTTTAAAACCATTTATTACCATGTGCTTTGTTGTACGGATTTTGTCTTAACCTGAATTTCGTTTTGATTTTAAAACACAGCACTGTTAGCTCATTATGCCTCCGATTTGGCCAGATTTTTGTCGAGCTAGTTCAATTTTACACCGTAGTGAATTGAGAAAAGTTATTTTAAAAAACTGACGTTTCGGACTGTAATCACTCTGACGAAGGACTACAGTCCGAAACGTCAGCTTTTTAAATAACTTTTCTCAATTCACTACGGTGTAAAATTTAACTACTTGTGAAACTGTTTCTATAGAAACACCGACGCAGCATTCCATTTATGATCCATACCTAATTTAGCACTCACAAAGATGGCGGAACGGAAAAGATTTTAAAAGTCTTTGAAGTACTTGACTTGACTTTGCAGTACTTTGCTTGAGGAAAAGAAAAACAAACCAGCATACTTTAATTTATAATTATTCTATTTCTAAGAATGTCAAGGTCGAAGGTAATGTCACAATAGTGGTATAAACGTTTGATATTTGAATCTTACCCAATTTATCTTCTGTTTTGTACGCAACTTGTTACTGCTGTTGATTTTGTTTTGAAATCCATTTTGTAACTGTTTTCAAAATAACACTGAGGAATCTTTCCTTCAGGCTTCATAGTTTGAAATCGGTTTTATTTTCGGATAAAAAGGCTAAGAAATATTATCTTTTGACAAGATTTGCAATTGGTTCAAACACGTTGGGGTAAATTTCTCGTATTCCTCTACATGAGTTAAAAGCCAAGACTTGGTAGTGGACTCAACGTTCTCTTTAACGCAGTTGATAACTCACATAATGTCGGTAGACATCTACACGCGTCCTTTTTCGAATGCGAAGACTGGGTCCTACTTATATGCACTCTCACGGGTACGAAAGTTGAGAATTTCCACTTGATCGGCTCGCGTACGGCGCTTGCTACTGGGTAATCTCGCTACTGACAAACATTTTCTGAGTTTTGTTTACGTTTCTGCAAGCTAGATAAAATTACATAAAAAAACAACTCCTCCCCTTTCCCTTTTTCTTTGTTCTGAACATTCCGGGTCAAAAATTATCTTGACTAACGCTGAATCACTTTCAATGCTTTAAACAGCTAGTGCAACCCTTCTATTCTAGATTCAGGTCGTTGTCTTCGGCTTACTTTCCACTTTGAAATTTAAGGGCGGCGCAGTGTTGTTCGTGCGTGTCGTCACTGTCGTTTAGAGTCGTAAAAAGAGTATAAAGCAGTTTCGTTTCAATTCGTTTGAATTCAGCCTCGTATATTAAGGAAAAGCAACCTCTTTGTATACAGAACATACTATATCTATATCCCTCCAAACGATACCAAGAGCCTTTGCGATCCGAACTTGCTACTAGATTCCCGCTCATTTTGGTAAGGGGAGTAGGAGATTTTCTTAATTTTCTTTTCTTTCGATCAACCTTCCCTTAAAACTTTAAAGGAAATCCGTTCCGTCAAAAGAAATCTCAAGAAAAATTGTCGAAACAACCAGCAACTTTATTGAAAATGCATGAGATATGCTTACAAAACAACTTTTTATGAGAATTTTAAAAACTAAATGCTTCTCGTCACATGATTAGCACGTGTCACACGTAACATTGGGGTGTAAAAGCCAGTGAGTTCTCTGCGCATGTTAGCTACCTCTTGCTGCAAGTCACGGTTCCTGTATTGAGAAAACAACTTGCTCAGCAGGTGTTTTGTTACTTGAGTGGGTTTTCTAGAGTGAAATTCCAATACCTAAATGGATAGAGGATGAGCTTTTTTATTTAGATTTCAACACGAAATCCGTTTTGGAGTGTTTGATATCAAAAGCGCAAGAGTACGTTTTCACCACAGGTTTATAGATGATATCGCTTAATCCAGAACCAGTGATCATGTATTTCACAGAAACTTGTAAGAAATATGAGAGAACAAAATCTTAAAGAAGTTTGATCACAACATTATCGATGTTTATATTATAAATTTGTAAACATTCAACGTTTTCTATCCTTACTTTGTAACCAGGTCCTCTTCGATGCATTTTTGACAGTCCAAAAGGGCCTGGGCCTGGTTTGCCTTCGAAGCAGTCTCGTTCTCCTTGATTTCCAAAAGAGTGTAGTTTGTTTTAAGCTGCATGTACTCACCATTTCTATCTGCCATTGCTTTCCTTCAAAAAACAAGCAAAATTACAAAAAGTTTTAAAATTTACAGTTTTTATTGAAGAGGAGTTGGGAGCAAGAACTAAATTTGCGTGGTCATTCCGCACGAAAACAACGGGTTCTGCAGTTATTCCGAAACACGGGAATTTTTTCACCGTATGTCATGAACGACAGTGCTGTCTTCAGGTGCCTAGAATTTTCTCTGCTTTGGTTTTCGCTTGAAACTGTTTCCAATGTTAACGAAAGGTTTCTTAGTCTTACTTTAGGCAGGGGAGGGAGTGGGTTCGCGCCCAATCCCTCTGCGAACTGGCCTGTATAGCATATATTTAATGGTTTAGAATGAAACACTATGGAATATACCTGGCTTCACTGAAATCAGACGTTTTTGTCTGTACGCGAAATTTATATGTTACAAGTGGTATTTTGAACAGTATATCTCAAAAAATAAATGAACATGATAATGATCATCAGGCGCATGGCTTGCAGGGATGTAGCCAGAGGAGATGGGGGCGTTCCCCTCTTTTCTGTTCTTCCAATATTTTTTTTCTGCCTTAAAAAAAATTGAAATAATACATGCAGTGCTAAAATTATACTTCATTTCATTACACTATATTACATAACATTTCATTACATAACATGGCATATAATAATAATGACATTTCTTTGCATTATATTGCATTGAATTGCATTACATTACATTACATTATTTTAATATTACCATACATTACATCATATTACATTACCATACATTACACTACATTACATTACACTACATTACATTATATTACATTACATTATATTACATTACACTACATTACACTACATTACATTATATTACATTACACTACATTACACTACATTACACTACATTACACTACATTGTATTATATTACATTACACTACATTACATTATATTACATTACACTACATTACACTACATTACATTATATTACATTACACTACATTACACTAAATTACATTATATTGCATTACACTACATTACATCACATGTCAGGACATTTTGATTTATTGCATTACATTACATACATTAACATTGAACCAGCCGAGAGCAAAGCCGTTAATACACCACACATTTATTTTAGAATTACCAACATTTACCATATATCTTTTTTATAATTATCAAAAATTCAAATAACACCATCTTTAGTACCTGCTTAGATCCAATTCTGTGTTTAATTTTTTCACCATCAGTTCCAGGTTTACTTTGTCCTGTTTCAAGTTGGTGCTGTCGACAAACCAATAAAAGTGAACATTGTAACTTGTGTTTACATCTGTAAGCCAGTTAACTTAATGAATTGTATTACTTTTATTTCGTTAATTTAGATTTGTAAAGGAGTGACTGAATTTGAAACTAGACTCCTAGGCCTAATTCCTCAAAAATCCAGACTAACTTAATCCTGGATTAAGACAGATTTCAAAACTTAAATTTTTCATAAGTAAAGCTTTGTGATGCTTACGAAATACTGTTCAGTTTTACTAATAAAAGAAAGATGTGAACTCCAAAACTACGGCCTAAAGCGGATTGTAGAAGGTAAGAAACACTAACATAGATTAAAATATTAACCCTGGGTTAGCACTAGTCGGATTTTGAGGAACCGGGCCTAGAAGATTCGGCTTTCAACGGCGGTGAGGTTACATACATACATACATACATACATTTTTTTATTTAGTACCTCATATTACATTTACAAAATTGATATAAAACATAT
>JANCMA020233550.1:0-12869 GCA_024336925.2 Zoanthus solanderi | reverse complement strand
TTGGCGGGATCCCGCCATTCCCACCCGGGATCCCAGGTGGGATTGGTGGGATCCCGCCTGACTTTTTACATGGGAAGCATCCACCTGTTGGTACTAAGGTTGATTTACCACACCATACAGAAAATCATTTATAAAGTAAGGAACATTAGCTCCTTTTGTAGGTACCGTAGACATAGAAACACAAATTACATAAATGCAGTTTTAACCAATGAAGAAGCACTTCCTCCGGTATGCACAGAGATGTTCAGAAATGCTATATGTAGCCTCATATATAGATAGTTACATACATCAGAAAATCTTGGCGTTCATATAGTAAGAAATACTGTATGTAGTTGGGATTCTTAACTGGGAGAGAGGGGGATTCTTAACATGACACTGAAAATCCCCTTTAGGGGAGTTGTCATTATGTAATTATTATTATTATTATTATATAATAATTATTATTATTATATATAGATACAGTAGCTTTATACACCAGAAAATCATTCATATAGTAAGGAATACTGCATGTACAGTAATCTTAAATATTGAGATAGTTATATACACCAGAAAATCATTCATATAGTACTTAAAGGTATTCAGCAGGATTCCTACAGGTCCTTTAAAGTGCTTGAATTTATGAAAGACTGCTTGAAGATGCTTACAAATTATTTGTTTCTTTGCTGGTTAGTTTCTGTAAGTCAGCAAGCCTACAGTCTCAAAATTTAATTCTATGAGGGAATACAAAATATATGTAGCTACAGTACAGTATCTATTTTTGTCCTATTATAGAGTTTGCGTTAGTTTTTTTCAAACTAGCTGTTATAATTGTATATGTCATAGGAAAAGTATATATAGTGTTATGATTCAAAAAATAGTTTTATTATTCAAAATGAGGCCTGGCTAGGAAGTGTTTTCCCCTTGCCAATCTTTTTCTCATGATTGTCTTGAATATATTCGTTATATATTTTTAGTGCTCAAATTTCTTAAAATTGCTGGAGGTCTTAAATTTTTTCCATCCAACCTCTGTATGAGTACCCCAGCTTGAGAGGAAACAAATTACTGTATTATTTTTAGCTGTGTATTGTAAGACAATTTCATTAATTACATAACTAGTTTTTAATAATTGATCCATAATTGGAGCTAGGCTAACATTATTAACTAACTGTATTTTCAGATTGAGACAATGAATGCTTTTTTTGAGCCAGATTCTTTACCAAAAATCATGTTCTTTTACCAAGAAACTGATCAAAACCAGGAATCAGGTAAATACATATTATTTTACTTTTAATATTTAAACTATCTTACTTTGGAGGTACTCTCATGATGAGTATGAACATTTTATATTGCTTTCTAGGTTGAAGGAAATATGGTATAATTTAAACAACTCAGAATTTAAAGTTTTGTATTGCCTTCTCCATATAAGGAGCTGTTGCTTAAAGCAATGATTTTAAAATATGAAATCCTAACATGACATGATCCTTTACATCCAAAGACTTTTGTTACCATGTACCTGTACACCTTTTTTGTGATTTCCATCCTATACTGTTTGAACTATGCCATTTTAATTAATTATGTACTTATTATTATAAAAATTTTCATTTGTTGCAATCCCCTCTTCAACTTTTTAAAGTTGTGTCGTGTATCACACTGCTCACACAATTTAGTGAAATCAGGTTGCATATTAAAAGGGTTAGAGATTGTTTCAGTTTGTGTTTTGTTTACTAATAGACACACTTGCTGGCCACAGTCGGCTTCTTCACATTCTGTATTAAAATTCACTTTTTTCATTGTGTGGCCAGTGCATGCATCTATTTTTAGCAAAACACTCACAACAGTCTCTAACCCTATATATATGCAAACAAGAATCTAATTTTTCAAAAATTGACAGTCATAAGTCGGTGGGATCTGTAAACTAAAAATTATAAAATGTGGCCTTACATTCAAATATAAAGTGAAGTGGTGACAGTTGCACAAACCATGGAATATCAAAATGTAGTTGAAATGTTAATATTTTGAGCAATATAAAATTCTGTAACTGAGTTGTTTAGGAACAGACCTGCCTGCAACTCCTCAGAGCTAAAAATCTGGAGATTCTTTGAAAAACCAGGAGATTTTATTGCCTCATTTAGAACATGCTCCTCAAAAACAACCTTTGAGACAAACTTAAAATATTTCAAACAACGCCTCAACAAAGCATTAATGCTCAAATTAGGAATCAAAAAGTTTAACAGGCTACCAATTTTTGGTAAAACTAAGAGGTGGGGATAAAACTAAAAACAAAAATTCAGTAGAAAAATAATGTTCAACAACTTAAATTGTGATCAAAGTTGTGCAGACTTCGTGTGCAATGCAAGAAACAGGTGTGGAGCATGCAATCAAGCGGTGAAGCAAAGGGACTAAATAGAATTCACCCATTTTTTTCACTTCTTGTCTGAATCTTGAAAAACACCAGGGAGATTTCAGGTCTTTTCCAGGAGGCCAGGGAAAAAGATAAAAAACTGGGAGTCTACCAGTAAAACCAGGAGAGCTGGCAGGTTTGTAGGAATGTAAAGGAGAGGGCAAAGAAGTGTGATGTTGTAGTTTCAAATGCTCTTAGAATGAGGAGGTGTAGAGAGGTTCAAGTAACTATTATAGAAAGGAAAATAAACAATTACTGAAATGAAAGTTATTGAAAATGACATAATCACAGTACCAGTGCTGAGAATAAATGCACATGACTTATGTCTTACATTGTAACAATTGAAGTACTGTATGGTTGGTGGTTGGTCTGGAGTTAGGAGATGTTGAAAGCATGTACTGCAGTTTGGAAGGATCTTTAAGCAATTAGGATGGCAATGGCAACAATGGCGGCAAAGGACAGTAGTAAAGGTAATAACTTACCTGCACCACATGTGTGTAGTTGTCAGTAGAATTAGAACCTGTAAAAACCTTTCTTAGAGTTCCCAGGACTACAAGACTACATGTTGACACTGAGGCTGATTATTTATGCAAAAACATTACCTGTGCGGTAGTTATAAATTTGATGTTTTGAATCAAGAAATGTAGGAAGACAATTGTGGGTAGTATTTTAAGAATTAATGTTTCATATTGTTTGTGTTTAGTTGAGCAGTTTCGCATTGGACCAGGGGGAGCTCAGAAAACTACAATAAAAACAAGCAGGGCAAAAGTGTTTGTGACAGATGGAAAGGACGAGGAAGTCACTGGCATTTGTGTGTTTTTTATTAAAGTAAACCCTTCCAGAGCAATAAATTCTGCTAACATCTTCCAGGTAACCAGAACAATTTCATTGAAAAAGAATTTCAGTCTAAGGGGCTTTATATATAGAGACTTAATGCACGTTTTCGAAAAAAAAAATTACCAGAATTTAGAAGGTTAGATGTTTATATTTTCCTACAATTTTCTATGCCCTATAAGAATAAGAAACCGGGTGGAGGATTCTTAATTTCTTGGAGAAGAGATGCTCGATAGAAAATTAATTTTCAATGGAACTAGAGGTACCAGTCTGGGCGTGGCTAATGCATGTCGATTTCAAAATCCTAAGAGATACCAATCTTGGCGTGACTGACAGGTCGATCTCAAATCAGGTGTACCATCCAAAAGCGTACATGCAGACAACATTTTCATTTAATTTAATGAAGCTAAAGATAGCATCAAATACTCTCCTTACTGGTGGGTTGTTTTTGAAACCATTGTCACTAAATGTTTAGGCATTCATAGTCACTGAGGAAGCTCTAAAAGGTACAGCACTGTATGCAAATGTCAACATTTTGTCTCTGGCTCCCCAAATTAGCCTGCTTCACACTAGCGACGTAATTGCAAGCGCAAGAAAAAGGAAAAGTTTGCTTTTCTTGTGCTTGTCTTGCATTTGCAATTGTGCTTGTTTCAGAAATCTAGTATGAAGCGACAAAATATAAGCGCAATCGCAAGCGCAAGACAAACACAAGAAAAATAAAATTTTCCTTTTTCTTGCGCATGTGTACCTATATAGCTACCTTGTGCTTGTGCTTACGTCGCTAATGTGAAGCAGGCTTAAGCGGTACAAAATTCTTGAATTTTTACCCCTACGAGGTACGACGAGCATCGCTGCTTCAAAATAATGGAAGCTTATACCCAGTCTAAAAGATTTCGAAGCCTCTTCTTCAATAAGAAACTACAAGCTAATTTTTTCACGACAAAAAGCTTAAATGACATTTTCTGGTTAACAAGTAAATGAATATTTATAACAGAATTTGTTTTTCCGACAGGCAAGGTCATGGTAAAAACATTTTCCTCAAATCCGATGGGTTCCCTTCATAATCATTAAGAGATATTTTACATACAACCTTAGCCTGATATCACAAGGAAGTCAAATAGTTCGATTCATGGCTGCTTACTATTATTTTCATATTAATTTTAGAACCATTAATCTAAACCCATAACGTTAATTGGAATTTCGTTCGACGTTGGGAGAACATATCCCATAATCTTGGGATTCTTGTGTTACTCAAGGGTGACCTATTTTGGTACTTACTTTTTGTCATACGCCTGCATTTTCTGCGCCATCTTGAATAAATTATTGTCTCGTTTTGTCACGTCACTTTGTGCACCTCGTGGCGATTAGTTTTACTTTGTATTAAAACAGACCAGTTTTAAAGCTGATTATAAGACTTTTTATCGGAAGAAATGTTGGTTTTTGAAAAAATGAAAGTTTTGCAAAAAAAAAAATAGCAGAAACAACGTTTTCTTACATCAGTTTTATGTTAAGTGTTTATTGTCAGCTCTTAATTAAAATCGAACGCACTTCACTAGTCTATGATGGCTTCTAGTACTATAAATATAAGACGCACAAACAAAGATAATTACGCCTGACTCTTTACGATAATGTATTCATCAGGAAACTGTGTTCACCGTTTTGGACACTCGAGGTGTAGGGCTGTTACACAGTGTAGAGAAGCTGATGGGAGACGTGTTTTGCCCAGCGTTGTCCAAGAGTAAAAACTGGGGAGAGCTGTCTGACAGGCGTGGACATGTGGTTAGGCAAGGATTTCTCAATCAACTGGATAACTTTACTGGTAAGAAATCACTTATAAATTGTTAATAGGAAGTATGGTTCACAATATTGTAAGCATATTGCCTATTTTTTCTTCTGTGGGAACCTGAGGCTGTTTGTTACCGCTGCCATTCTGAAGAGGCCCAAAAAGGCCGAAACAGCTGCCCATGACTGCTAACTTTCAGAGTTATTTTATTTACAGTAGTACAGTAGATTTAAGGAATTTAACCACTGGAATTTTGTTCATTACATTAATTTGTTTAATTTAGTCTAACCGTTCAACCCTGATGGATGGAAAGCTACATACTATGAATTTAATTAAGTGTTGATGTGGAAGGTTTGGCATTCACTTTAAGGGAGTTTAGGGTTCGAGTCTAGAAAGAATTATAGTTTAGTTGTAAGTTTAATCAAGGTTACGGTTAGAGTCAATATTGGGATAAGGTTTTGGATTAGGTTTTGGGAAAGTTATGAAAACACGGTCACTAATGGTGAGGAAATTGTACCAAAGTAAGGCAAATATCTTTCTGCCCGTTACTAGCCCAGACATTGTAAGATTAGAAAAAAACAAACATTAACATATGAGTGGTGCAAAAATCTGAATACAAAATTTGACGTTGCGACAAAAGTGATATAAACATACGCAAATTTATACTAATTTGATTATAGTTCTTAATATGCTTGCTAAACTAACTACTGAAAGCTTGATATGACGTGTTTGAAGTTTATATAAGAATATTCCATAAACGAATAAAGAAAAACATTGAATTTTCCACTCTCTTCAGCTTCCATTACGTAAGAATATAATTTGAAATGTTAAACTAATCCTCTGGCTCAGAGAACTCTACTCTTCAGCTCGTAAAAACCTGTGGATTAACTTACAACTAAAATTACGGCACAAATGAAGTTAACGTACAAGCGCGATTTCCATTCTGGGATGGATAAGTAGACAAGCCACTAAGCTGTATTAATCAACGAGTTCACAATTCAATTTTGAATTCAAAACTCAATAGGACGTTCCCAGTTAATAATGATGGATTAAGTTAAATGTTCTTTTCCCATTTTCCTAGCTATATTATCAAGCGCACAAGCAAGTCTTGACGATGCTGTTTCATTGAAAGAATGTGACACTGTAGACCTATCACAGATCACTTCTCCGTCGGACTATTTAGCTGCTGCCAATTCCAGTGAAACAGTTGAAAAAATTGAAAAAGTTGTTCAAGATTGGATCAAGCAGATAGAGCAGGTTGGTTTTATGGCTGACAGTCATGGTCATAATTTTGATTTTATAGTTATATTCTTCACATTAGTTCCGAACATGACGGTCTTCCCACGTTACTTCTTAGAGCTCGCTGGGTAGAGCATCTGAGTGACTGATGTCAGAGGGCAATGGATTCGATTTCCGTTAAGGATTTTTTCAAGATTGATTCAAGTTTGGATCAAGCAAATAGAGTTTGTTTCATGGCCAACAATCAAAATTCGATTTTATAAATATGTTGTCATTGATTGTTAAGCACGTGCACATATGTTATCTGCACACAGACTACCCATAAATGTAACGGGTGTATTGAACTAAAGCAAGACGCCATACGTATGTTGTGTCATATACGAGAACCAAGTTAAAAGACCTGCTCCCCATTGGAGATCCAATAGTTCAGTTGGTAGAAAAGATTAAATAATATTTGCGCTGTTTTTGACGTATATAGTCCTTCGATGTTTGCAGGTCCTTGCAGAAAGTGAACAGATGAGGAAGGAAGCTGACGATGTTGGCCCCAAGGCTGAGCTGGACCACTGGAAGAAACGAATGGCAAAATTTAATACTCTTGTGGATCAGATCAAGGGACCAGACTGCAAAGCAGTTGTCGGTGTCCTTCTCGCTGCAAAGTCTAAGCTAATCAAAGTAAGCAGCCATTTTTTATATTAGTATATTTTTTCATTAATTTTTGAGCTGGATAAATAGGTGGTTGACTGGATGAGATGATATATGGGCAAATAGATGGATGGAGGAACTGGTGGGTGGATAGTGAAAGATAGATAATGAAGGTCAAGACATTCACTCGGCGAAGGACTACAGTTCAGTTTTAAGATTCTTTTCACAACGGTGTATAAGTCAGTTTATAAAACTGTTAGATGGATAAATAGATGGATAGACAGATAAATAAAAAGACCGACAAACAGACGGATGGACTGATGGATTGACAGATTAGATAAGTGGATGGATAGATAGAAGTATGGATAGACAGGTAAAAAGCAATTAGCATAAAAAGTATGAATGAAATGAAATTTCTGTAATATTTCAACAGACTTGGCGCGAGTTAGACACAAGAATCACTGATTATGCTAATGAAGCCAAAGACAACGTGAAGTTTTTGTACACTTTGGAAAAATTCTGTGATCCACTTTATAACAGTGATCCTGTAAGTTCATGGTCTGTTTATTTTAGACTTAAACAAAGTATTTCATAGTGTTGCGAGAGACGATAAACTACCTCCCGATATTTAAAGCGTCAGGTAAACGAAGCGTAAAAGTTACTATAAAATTAAGCAATAACATGTCTGGCTGACGACGTTTCAACATCTCCTAACGTCATTTCCAAGTCACTGTTATTAGCTTGAATGTTCAATCGGATTCTATTCGTGCCAAACATTTTATTTGACATGTTTAGGTTCTTGTTCTTTGCTGTGAAATTCAGCCAAGCTTGAACAGACAACTTTTAAATTTATTCAGCACATGCACTTGTTATATAAACTTTGTTAGCTTCCAGAAACAGTTACTTGAAAATGACGTTAGGAGGGGTCGAAACGTCGTCATGCAGACAATCATATTATCGCTTAATTTTATAGTTAGACTTTTTAATAAGAATCTTTTTATCCGAAAAAGTTAATATCTTATCTTTACCTCTTTTGGGTAGTTTCATTTGTTTGGAGAGTATCATCTGACGTCATTGTCTAGAATATGCTTAATTAGCATACAACGTTAGGTGGTAGTGTTTCAATCTTTTTACGCAGATTGACATTTAAGTCTCTATATATGAAGTTTCTAGGAAAATATTGCGATTCTGTAAACTCTAAAACAACTAGAGGCAAAACCTTTAATGAGCCATCTATTTATTACATTTCATACATCACAAGAACAGTATTTAATCTATCGGTCATAACTTCAGATAAGGTTTGTATTAGAGACACAAGAAGGTCTGATTTTGTTATCCTAACAGAAATGAGAGGCAAAAGAGAAACTCTTTTATACTATGTACAACTTCTACTACCACCACTACTACTGCTACTGTTACAAACGGGTAACAAACAGTTTTTTACCGAGCAGATGCAAAAACTTCATAAACTACGTATTTTACTGATTAAAATATAATGAAGGGCATTTATAGAATCGGATACCAATCGAATGAAACTCATGATATTACGATACCGTACGGTACCGAATCAAAAACACAAATCTGCAAGATTTTACAAAACAAGCAAACTACTACTACTACTACTACTACTACTACTACTACTACTACTATTACTACTATTACTACTACTACTACTACTACTATATACTACTACTACTACTACTACTATTACTACTACTACTACCACTACTATATACTACTACTACTACTACTACTACTACTACTACTACTACTATTACTACTACTACTACTACTACTACTACTATCAGTAGTACCACTTCTATTTTCAAATACAGTTAATATTTTCATTATAAATATAAATGCTATGTAAATAATGATAAAGATGGTGATTGGCAAGATGATGGATACCATTCATAGACTAAAATACAACAGGCTTACTAAATATAGAATGAAATTAATGTAATTCGGTTTTCCTACGTTAGGTTGGAATGATGGATGCTATTCCTGGACTCATCAATGCTATTCGGATGATAAACAGTTACTCGCGGTATTACAACACATCGGAAAGAATGACAGCACTTTTTGTAAAAGTAGGTTTCCTAGTACATTATTTTTCGTAGAGTTTTTGTTTTGGAAACAATGAATAATTTATATGTTTCAATTTTAGCTTTTATGTCATTCTCGCTGAGTTTAGTTGAAAATTGAGTTGGCAGTTGAGAGCTGATTCAAGAGGTGAGGTGAGAATTGAAAACCGAGTTGAGATGACAGCAAGCACGTTGGATTGTACGATTCAACTTCTGATTACTGAAATTGAGCTTCTACTGATTCACTTAGCTAAGTGTTGACTCAAGAATTGAGTTTAGATTGGAGCGGAGATTTAAGATGAGAGTTAACTTGAGTGTCGACCTGAGATTAGACTTGAGTGTTGAGTTGGACGTTGATTAGAGAGAGCTGACTTGAGTGTTGAGCCTATGGTTGACCTGAAAATTGAAAGCGGGATAAGAGCTGAATTGAGTGTTGATAGCTGTAGTGAGAGTTGAGCATTGAGCGTATGTAGAAAAATGCTTTAAAATTTGTCACCATGGAAAAAGAAAACAAAGCGCTAATGTTAAGGGGAACTCCAGTCAAAAAAACACTTTTGGTTTAAATAAAAACGTTCACCTATATTTGACTACTCACAAAGTAATTCAGTCTAAATATTAACAACGAAGGAGAAATATCTATTCAAAGTTCGCAATTCCAATGCCATGTTGCTCTTTCCCTTGCAGACTCAGTTTAGTCTGCGGCTTCACTTTTTAATGTCATTTAGTGCTAGAAAGCTGCCGTTCATTTGCAAATACAGCATTTTGTATTGTAATTCAAAATTCAAATCAGATGTTAAAATTTTGGGTTCTTGCAGCTAAGATTTACCTAGTTCAAGTGATATCTGTGGCTCAGGTGTGAGTTTAGATAAAATGTTTGAGATATTCAAATAACGGGCACTCCGTTATCTTCTCTCTTAGGTCACAAACCAGATGATCACAGCCTGTAAAAACTATATCACAGAGCACAACTACAAAACGATTTGGGAGTACCAGCAAGAAGAACTTCTGGAGAAGCTGAAAAATTGTATAAAACTGAATCATGATTACCAAAATTTTTTCCAGAAAACAAAGCAACGCTTGGAGGAAGAACAAGATGAGAAGCAGTTCGAGTTTAGTGAAATGTACATTTTTGGGAAAATCAATTCGTTCACGAAAAGATTACAAAAAATTATTGAAATGATGAACACTATGAAGGCTTATTCTTGTCTTGGGGAGTCAAGAATTGAAGGATTAGAAATAATGTGGAACAAGTTCCAGCTGATTGTTACAACAATGAAGAAAAAGCCATATGACTTCTTGGACTATCGAAAAATGGATTTTGATGTGGACTTCGAGGAATTCAAGAGACAAATAAACGAGTTGCAGGTTAGATTACCAGATGAGTTACACTGCTATGTGAGTTAGATAGTGAAAAAAAATTTTGGACTACAGGTACAGTTAGAATTGTTTGTGTGATGATATTTATTTATCATACGCATAAATCCTCCCCACTTTCTCTCCATTTTGACCTGTCCTTCACAAGGACATGAACCTTATCCCATGGCCTCCATCCTGGACTTCCGATATTCTTCTTATTCTCGTATTTCTTTGGCAACTTGCGCTGATTTAACTATTACGTGCATTCTGTGTACATTCATATTTCTGATACGTAACATTTCTTTGGGTCTTAGAAGTGACATTTTCAGTTGACGGGTTTCTTCTGTGAAGCTTTCACCCGCCAATGTTATGTTGCATAGGTAATCCATTAAACAAATATCTTCCTCTGGAGGTACTTGGCTCGCAGTTTTTACAGGGGTGGCTCATTAACCGATCACCCAACCCCCATCCTGGAGGGCCAGGAGCTGCAATTTGTCTAACCAGGAACCTGGAACCTGCCCAGCAAGGTGGAGTCTACCAGGGACCAAGGTCCCAGTTGTTATAGTTCCCAGGATCACTATGGCAAGCAAAACTCCTAACCACTTTTAGACACAACACTGGAATACTGATTTTTTACTATCAAATTACTTTTCAGTCTTCTTAGATTTAACATAATTTCTTTTTTGGTGCAGATGCAGTTGCAAGTCTTTATGGATAATTCATTTGAGAAAATTTCCTCTACCCCAAGAGCATTGCGGTTAATCAGGCGCTACGAAAGGTTTGTTATTACTGTTATGAATATTTAATAGATAATTAATATAATAAAAAAATAAATAAGAATGACAACTCCCCTTAAGGGGCTTTTCAGTGTTATCCAAGAAGATGCGAAGGTCTAACCATTTGTCAGATGTTAGATCAAAAGCAGCACCTTCTCCTTAATTAGTTTTAGATTCTGAATGAGCTTACCAACACATAGATTGGCACCTTACCAACTAGGCTAACCAGGCGATAGTGACAGGAAGCCAAGTGTGCTAAAAAGGGATTGAAGAATTACATAATTTTGCTCCTTTGAAAATAAAGTGCATTTTATTCAAATTTTTTCTAAACAGATACCTCTATCAGGGTGGGTGCTAAGGGCTAGGTATGTAACTAGACGCAATACGTCTATTCACTTTCCCTTCGGGGATAGTGAATTATCTTTTGTTATTGTCTCTTGTTATCTTAAAAAAAGATGTTTGTTTTCTAATCTCTGCTGCAGAACAAGAAGCACTTGTCGACCACTTCTCACAATTCTGAGTAGATGAGTATTTTCTAGAAGTCTAATTTTTCTTAACCAAGCTCAAAATTGTTCTTTTACTATTTTTTCTTCAGACTTGGCTTACAAAGCCTTCAAGATACCATTCAAGAGAAATATGAACGCATCCTCGTCCACTTTGGTCGAGACATTGAGACAATTCAGAAACTTTACCAGCGGCATCGGAATGATCCTCCTGTGGCCCGGGATTTACCTCCTATCTCTGGAAAGATATCTTGGTCTCGTCAGATGTACCGGCGCATCCAGGAACCAATGGATTTGTTCCAGAAATACCCAGCAATATTGAACGGTGTCGAAGCAAAGAAGATAATCAAGAACTATAACAAGCTCGCAAAGGTGTTGCTTGAATTTGAGGTGCTTTACCACCAGGCTTGGGTTAAACAGGTATAGTTGAAGTGCTTGATTTCTATGATGACGATTATGATGTTGATGTTGATGATGATGGTGATGATGATGCTGTGGATGATGATGATGGTGATGTCCACGGGTGATGATGTAGATGATTAGAATGATGTGGATGATGATGTAGATGGAGAGGATGATGATGATGATGATGTGGATGATGATGATTATGATAATGATGGTAATAATGCTAGTGATGATGATGACGATTCTAGTGATGATGATGATAATAAGGATGATGATGATAATAAGGATGATGATGATGCCAATAATAGAATTTTCAAATGTTATAGATTGGCAACTGGAGAAGTTTTCAGAAACAACACGCTCATAAAAGTTTTGCATATCTATTTTTATATATATTCAAACTTGTGCCATTTAGTGTTTAAGTCCGATCCGCAGATTGGGAAGAATGGGCTACCATTCCTTGTATATTGACGTTAGATAATGTAACAGCTCTCGCTATCGTTCCATTAACATAGCAAAACCTAGTTCCCCATTGCGAAACATTTATAGGAAATATTGAAAATCGCTATTACGACATTACTAATATTTGCAGTTTTGTATTCTCAAATTCTATGCCAAAGCTATTTTTGTATCTGTTACAGGGCTCCCGCGGGTCATTAAAAGTCATTAAAAGTCTCTATTTTGCCTTTTTCAGATTTAAGGCCTTAAAAAGGTCTTAAATTTGCTAGAATTTTTATTTTAGGTCTTAAAAAGTATTAAATATGTAATGGGAATAAAAGTGAGTTTTTTCTTGAAAAATTGGTCTTAAATTTTTTGACTTTCGGCATTAAAAAGTCTTAAAAAGGTCTTAAATTTGTTGTCTCCTGA
>JANCMA020233446.1:0-12870 GCA_024336925.2 Zoanthus solanderi | reverse complement strand
ATATATCAGCTACATGTTCGTTTTAGATAATTAACGCTTTGCAAACAATTTGATACCTTGATAATTATTTATTTATTAAATCCAGACCTTAAACCGACTTTAATAGTCGCTTTCTTTTCTTTTGGGTCGGAGCCTTTGCGTAAATTGGCGGCTTTCTCTTTGGCTATTATTTGGCTATCCGTGCCAGAAAATGTCGAACTCTCTTCGTGTTTACTCAATTCATAGAGCGCAGTCTACTGTCTATTGTTTGTGGATCGAGCTAGTGTCACTATTAGCTACTAATGTTTACAGATGAACCACAACTGCCTCAAATTAGCATACAACTGCCTGCGTTGACCAGCTTGTTCAAACTTCGCATTCTTGTTTACGAACTTCTAATGTCAGCCAAGCACTGTCTCTGTTGGAGATTTAAGACGTGTTCTTCACCAAAGACTAACTGAAAAACCACCAACATTGGCTGAGCAATGCTGTAGGTAAACCCTTTTAAACTGTTGTGTTTTATGTACTTTGTTGCAGCTCAAGTTTCCTTTTGAAACGCTCGTGTTGATCTACGAGAAATGAGAAGCTTGAGCAAACTGTGGACTGGAATTAGGCTTAAATACTTGTTTAATACGGACCCTTTTGGCTTTTCGTTTAATGATGAACTTATGAAAAGAGTCTAACATTAATCAAACCGTTTAATATTGCATACAAGTTGTTCATCCTGGTTAAGTGTTGGTATTTGGTCTTTCTTGTCGAAAATTAAATCTTTTTGACACTTCTAGTAACTGATTTGGAATTTTAGTCAATCTTCTTTGTAGCTTTAAGTTAAACAGTCTATTTGATAATCTGTTTTCATTTAAAAAGGAAGCTTAACTCAACTCCACTCGTACTAAAGTCGAAACCTTGTGGGCTCACAGTTTAATTAGTTCATTCTTTTTCTCTTTAGCTTCTTTTTGTGATAAATCAAGAAACCCGCGTCCCTCATTTTACATTTGTATATAACTGACCAAGCGTAAAAGTTGTAGGTGCCGTTTCTGTTCCAGATGTGAAATATATTTATTAATAACGTACCAAATAAAAGTAGCGATGTAAAGTGATTAAAGGAGCATGTCCCTTCAAACGTTCTGGAAATGTCAATAATTCTTTTGTTGGCTTATTTCAACAACAAATGAAATTTTGTGTTAGTCCCTTAACAAATATCATCTTGGAACATAGTTACAATTTGCCACAAGTCGTAGTTTTTTTGTTTTTGTTTTTTTCAAGATAAAATCTTTTCAGATAGCTTGATATTCCTTCTTCCGATTGTGAGAATAAATAAAAAAGTGGTTAGAAAGATTAATTTCTATGTACGAACCCGTCAGACATTTATGATCGAAGACATTTGACAAGGAAGACTTTCTTCATGGGGGATAAGTATGTACTTACAGACAGAAACTTTTTCATATTCGATATTCATATAGTAAACTTCATTGAGAAAAATATCATTTTTGATTAACATTATATAGAAATCTAGAAATCGTAAATCGTAAACTTCTAAAAATATATGTATTGTATAAGATAAAGAGCGGGTGTGATTAGAAGGTACGGGTTGGACGGCCTGAGATAGCATCTTATTTCCTGTGTGTTTCGTTTTATTGACGTTTCAAATAAATATGTGATTATATATATGTTCCATTTTAAGAATTATTATTTCTTGTCTTCGATAAGACCAGTGAGATTCTCCTTGATATAAATATTTACTTTTTTTTGCTGGTTTGTAACTAGTTTTCTTCTGCGTAATCCACTACTACTGACGTACTGTGTATTTTTTTACTTATTTAGCAAACCTGTTCGTTGTTTTTGTGGATTTAAAAAATGTCCTTTTGTCGCATAATGACACTGTCATTACATGGCGATATTACAGGAGTCAGGAATTGGAGATTTATCTGCATCTGTCATAATTTGCACTTCTATTTCTTCGTGATTAATTCGTGTAATTCAAAAATGTTCATTGCATGGAATATTGTTTGTTGAAATTTAAATCGAAGTGTAAACTGTCGGACAACTAGTTTCATGTTTAAAAGCTAGCACACTGAAAGCAACTTTTTCAGTAAAGAGGAAAAATGACTGCACACAAAACGACAGAATCCACGGCTGGTTGTGCACACCAATATATTGTGTAATAAACAATAACCTTTGAAAGCTGCACGGTCTCTTGTCAAAGGCTAAACCTATTTAGCATATGCATACTTATAACACATTCAGAGTTTGTGTTTTCAATTAGAGTTTTTAAAGCTAGCTTATAACTTCGTAAAAGTTTTTAGTATTAGGAATATCTGCAGTCTATGATTATAAATAGAAAAAAATGAATGTTGATCTATAAACGCTTGCATAATTCACTTCTGTTTATAAACATTGTGAGTACCTACCTTTGATGAGTAAATCCATTTGTGTGAGGCCTACAATATGTCAAACTGTCTCCATGATATGTCGTGTTCTCAGCGAGATGTTGTTTTTTGTGAAATGCTTTGCATAAGTGGGATATTTTAACCCAAAACATCTGTATTCCAACATTGGGAGGTAAGGTTTTGTAAACTTTAACAATTTTTACTTGGAACACAGGCTCAGCGTATCTGATTAAAATTAAGTTGAAACCCATTCTCTATTTATTTTATCACTTCATTTTTAGTTTCTATCCTTGAGTCTTTATAACATTAGAAATTATTCAAAATTTGTTTCATATCTGTATCTGCCATGACCAGTTAGTCATTTTTCAAATTCGTTTTTCAAAGACATGATTTCTTGTCGAATTTCAGGGACAGAAACCAAATATGCCCGAAAAAATAAAAAAAGTTGACACTCTTATTGAATGAGTTCTTTGCTGGTTCAGTTTAGCCATTTTGTCTTTTGTATTTTTTTTCCAACGTGTAAATAACACATATACAAGTTTATAAGAACCAGTAAATTTTGCCGAGGCTCATTGTTCTTAATTTTTTTAGCTGCTTCAGCCTCAATTTGTTCTTATTTCTGTGAGCGGTTTTAAACGATGAGAAATCGAAACAAAAAGCCATTGGCATTGAAAAACATTGCTGATCTTATGTGTTTTGAGGAGATCTCTGTACACTTATCTTAGGTTACTGACCACTGTGCATTTTTGTCCTTTCTCGCAGTCCTTGCCCACAGACTGCAGAGGCGGTCAATTTTTTTGCTGCCCAACCATTTTACAAGATTCAGTAAAATTTCAACTAGAAACATTTTCACTTTTTTTCAGCCGCAACCTGAGCTTGTTCTTAAATCGTTCTTCATTTTCGGCAAATCTGAGCCTCATTGACATTGTTCTTATAAAGTTGTTCTTATAAAAACGCGTGAACAGAATCATAGCATAAATCTACTTCTCATTCAATGCGGATATGTATATATCCACTTCAATACTGCGTCTAAAAGTAAAACTGAAGAAAAGGTCATATGGAGTGTATAATATGGTGAAAAATTAGTTTTTAATATACTTCAAATTGAATCGGTCGCGAAACAGCAAAGACCGACTCCCAAAGAAAACTGCTCTATTTGTAACAAATGCAAACAACCTAAACGGCAACTTTTAAGCTGAATATACAGAAAAAGAAATCACGCCATCAAGTATCTATATGTGTTCATTGTTTTTTAATTCAGTAGTTTTAGGACATAATTTATATCCAAATTGTTCCTGAAACCTTTTACATTTCTGCGTCAGATCAATAATGAAATTGCAAACACTTTTTATCGTGAAAATATTTTATTGCGTAAGTTCGACGAACGCCTTCTAATCTCGTTCAATGCTATAGCTTTTCGAGGCAAAATGTCGCTCAATGCCGTAGCCTCGTTTCCATGTCCTCCGTTGATCGATCAGGTTTTGACACCCTTCGTGCCAAGCCTTTTCATTTTCTTCGCGATCAACCAAGTGGAGATAGCAGAGGGTTTTTTGCACTACAACTCTAACAACGCTAACGACAAATCAAACTCTCCGCGATTACAATTGAACGAACGCACTTATATACATAATCCATGATTACTACTAGTTTGTTAGCATATTATTGGATATGTTTTTGATAATATTAAGTTATGCTTAGACCCCTTCGCTGTAGTCAGTTGAGCTCAATACTAACTTAAGAATATTAGACTTTCTAGGAATTGTTTTAACTAATTTTTTGTTAACTAGACGCAAAGCAGCATAAACTCGGGCTTTCGTTCTCTGTAGCGCTCTTCAAATTTTATGAAACTTTTAGAAAATTTTGAAAAATAATGGGATCCAAAGCATGAGTAATGTATCTTAAGTTAAACCACATTGGATAGGTTTTATGAAAGCATGTCTTTATTCTCCTTTGTTAATCGTTTTTAGGCCCTGAATGCCATTTTTCAGTCCAATATGCCAACAAGAGTGCACACAGTATTTCTTACTATATAAACATCATTTGAATGTCATTTTCATCAGTATAAAATAAATTATATATAACTTATTTCTAAAGTGAAAACATTGCAACGTGTAACTGAAAATGTATGACTTTGCAAGTGAGCAAAATTTATAACTTTTAATATATCAGTTTACGGATAAAATTCATTCAAACGTCATTTTCTTGAGTAAAAAATAAAGAGCTCTTGCTTTTAGGATTTGGAAATGCAAACTTCAGAAGTGAAAGATTATGTATTCTGTACAGCCTAATTACTTTTATAAGGCAGCGCTTGTAATGATAATATTTGAAATTTTAAATACATAAAACATTTTAGTTAGTATATTAAATAAGCTGTAATTTTCATACGTTTTATATCTTTGTAAGAAAGAAACATTGGCGAAAAAATTGAAATTAAAAAAATATATATTAGATTTTAAGTGAGGGAATTTACTAAATGAGACTGAAGTGACTCGTACCCAGGGTGATCTGGGCTGACATTATTAGGGATCTTACGCAATGAGGACGGGAACGCGAACAACGACGGCTCAGAAAAATCACATTTCTGGTTACTCTTTTGTACGGTTCGTTAGGAGTTTTTCCTTTACATTAAATTTTGTGAATAGATAAATAATTAAATGTTTCTTCATGAAGCTAAACAAATACGAGAAAGTTTTTGCTGTTACGTCCTCGTAGTCTTGACAACTCTAAAAAAGGTCTTTTCACGTTGTAATTTTAGCGACAACTAAGTGCAGCTGCCGAGCTCGATACATACCAACGTGCAGTTAGTGTATTTACTATTGTTCTTTGCGTCGTCATCGGCGTCGCCGTCCTGAGACAAGACTTGATTTCTGGTAAACTCGGGTGTTTTCTTCGAAAATCCTTGAATATTAATATCTATGATCCAGCTTTTACTTCGCATTTCGTTTAAAATAGGTTTAGGAGGCGAGAAGCTTGGTAAAATGAAGAAATTTTTCTTTTTTTTTATCCGCGCACTGTTCACCATTTGAACCCGGCGTTATGCATTTATTCTAAAAACAAATTGATTTTGAATTGTTTTCCATTCATCGATGAAGGTTTTTTACTTGTTGAGTTGTTCCGCAATTATTGCATAACAACGTGCTATATGTATTTTATAAATCATAACAAACAGTAACAAGTAGAACAAACATTACAGATAGAACCTGTAGCTAGTGACCGTCGAATAATTCAATGGCATTGTTTTAAGGTCAAACGAAAGAAGAAAAATGCAAACAAAAACAAGTAAGGAATGAAATTTGAGTACAGAAACAAAGTTAAATATATTATATATATCTAGAGAGACAACAGTAAAGGGGGTCAATGCTCTGTGAGGTCTTGACGTTAGTAATAAAAAGAGGGGTAAGCCCTAATACTAGCGCACTACTTTACGTACGGTAATTTCATGCCGCCTTAATAACTGTCTGCTCCACTGCGCATGCTCGCTCTGCATGAGCACAAACATAACCATTTCATGTTGCAGCTAATTCACTGTTGCCATGGAAATAACACCTTATGTAGTGTCAGGTTAGACAGCGTTAGCTGTACTGCCAGGCAGTTAAAAGAAAGAAGCCGTCAGGCAATATCAAACACAACCTGAAACGAAGTAAAAATTGACGACAAAAACAATAAGTTCGATCCCACAATATCTATGCAATAAAAGCTAATTCTGATGAACCGTGTAGACACAGACCGTTATCATCTAGAGAGACAACAGGAAAGGGGGTCAATGCTCTGTCGCACAAACACATAACACAGTGCTAGCTACCTTGAGGTTAGTAATATTAAGAGCGTTAATCTCTAATACTAGCTGTATACCCCTTTCCTGATAATTGGCTTCAGTTTAAAGGCCAATCTCTGCATGCAGCCAAACATGAGGGGCCGCATTTGGCAATCACCGTATCTGCTTCGAACGCTCATTAATTTCGGGAATAACGCATACTATTTCCAACACAATGAGACTATTTCAAAATGGTTTGTGCAACCTTTGGCTACCTATAACTGCGTTGACTGATCCGAATAAGCTTACAGGGAGCTCGTTCCATTGTCGGGTGTTTTTGAAGGGGGTCAGTCAAGCCGGGAAGGGCTGCGACGGGTAGTGCTTAATGGTACCCATCAGGGAAGGGGCCTGATTAAAGAGCACCAAAAACTCTTTTTAGGTATAAATCCCTTGGTAGTAAAACTCTTGGTTAATGAAAGTGTATGTGATATATTAATAAAAATCTGCCATTTTTTTTTCTCGCTGACTCTCAGCCTCATCAGGCAAAATTCGCCATTTTGGAAATATATACGTACATTTATATTAACCAAGAGCTATAACCAAGGGATTTATACGTGAAAAGTGTTTTAGAGACAATTGCTATTATCATTGACTACTAAACGGATGGTTTTTCAAAGATCAGAGCAAACATATACTCTGCTTAACGGAGACTTTTGCACGACCTGGTGCTAAACAAACCTAGTGCGTGAAAACAACAAACCAGCACCTTGTTTTACTTTGTAGAAAATCAATTTTGATGATTTAATCAAGTTCACTTGACTGCAAGCCAACTAATTGAACATAGAGAATATAAACCTGGCTTCTAGTTTATTATAGTCCGGATGTTTGTATATATATATACAAACTATTATATTGGCAGGAATACTGAAAACTTTGTTCAAACCGCAGTAACCACAATATTATTAACTAATTTTGCTGGACCGAAGCTCTCACCATACAAACATACAGTTTTCAAGAACAATTGTAAATTAAGATTGAGGCAATATTTTGAGTAATATACGTGAACAAAAGGTTTAACAGTGTTAATGAAAAAATTAATTTTGAAATTTTCACATGAGTGCACAGATTTCCAAGGAGACTATTTGCAGAACTCTGAAGCTCTTTTTCGGTTGACTGATGCTTCGCATATGAAATTAACTTATAGGCGCCCCGGAAAAAGTATTACAAATCGGCCAGGCTCGAGATGGATTTCAACCTTGCTTATGTATCTTGTTCAAGTAAGGAAAAAAAAGTCTTGTTCACGTCGTTTTTAAGCAGGTAGTTCTGCGTGCATTTTTTTTCATTGAACTTTCGCCGAAGCTAGACATGATACACGTATTTTTTTTTTAATAAGAAACCACTTTATAAGAAACTAGGATCTGAAATACCGAAAATCTTAAGAAACTTTTAGGGCTAAACTCTCTTGAACCAAGAAACTTCCTAAATATGAAAAACAAGAAAAATGACACGGAACTTGAGAACAGGCATTTCTTTAATTTCCTAATTATTTCTCATATAAACTATTCTAGTGTCATTCTTTTAAAAACTTTGAGACTCAAGGGCTAAAGAAGTTTCTTATAAAAAAATACGTGTATGTATATCGTCACATCTGCTGTGATAAATCTATTGTCTGAAGGTCATAAATAGAATGCTGCGTCGATGTTTCTATAGAAACAACTTTTATATATACGATAAGTTTAAAATTTTTAAATTTTACACCATAGTGAATGGAGAAAGAATATTAAAAAACTGATGTTTCGGACTGTAGTCCGTCGTCGGAGTGAATGCATGCGTTACAAATAAAGAGATGTGATGAAATAGATTTTTATTCATCGTGGATGTTAGTTAATAAATTAACTATTTTTTTTTGTCTCACGACAAGTCACTTTGATAAATAAAGAGATGTTTATATAGCGATGTCTGTAGATATGACGTAACGGAGCTGTGTGTTCGCAGCCAATTAGAATTGAGATAGAAACGTCGTTGCATAATAATCTGAAGAGTTTTTCCTTGATATATTTTTGATCTTGTAATTATCGTAGCAAGTCTGGTTTTGCGACATACATGTCCGTTGCTTTTTGAAGGAAAAACTTTTTTTTCCAAATAATTTGACGTAATAGGGGAACAACAACAAACGGTCAGATATGAGTAATTTTGACATTTGATCTCAATGTTTGAACAATGAAAGAGAGAGTTTTTAATAATAACAGTTTTCGTAGCTTCAGACCCGCGCCGGGGAAAAGCATTTAACGTACGTGAACTTTTTCATGTCTCGGCAGATAGTGAAGACATTGCCACTTCTAGTGCGGCCTTTCGTTAAAGTATTGTATATAATGGTAATACAAGTAAAACATAAACACCGCATACACTTAAATTTAATTATGTGATATTTTTGAAGAACTCGTCGGAATTTAAGTCATGTATTCATTATAAACTTGCATTGTGATCAGGCAGCGGTATTTGTTGCTGTGCTTCCGCGTTTGCGTATTAAGACTATAAACGATTTAAAACGATGAAACTGAAACCCCAAACGAAATTATGATTTTATGATTAAAAAATAAAGATTGTTTTTTAAGGCTTCTTGCTTATGAAAAACATTGTTTGGAAAAGTATTTAAGCGTTTGTTTTGAAAAACGTGATATCTTGTCACCCAGATGCTCGATGCACCATCCCATAATGCCGTGTGGCAGGCGAAGTTCCTTTTGCTTGAATAACAAACCAAATGCAAAGAAAATGTCGTTGGCTTTTTCAAATTTTGCTCGTCCAGTTTACTCAGAAGTGCACTCTTCTTTGGAAAAATAGAAGAAAGAACTGAGATGAATTCTCCTTGATGTATATACCGTTAAACGTATGTAAATAACCTAAAAACCTATTGTGAAAACTGTATTTTGAAAGAATTTGCATATATCAAAGCCAAAGGATTTTTTTGGTCACTGGACCGTAGAGTCAACCAGCACCATTGTACATGAAAAAAAAACTTCAGTTTTTAGAGAATACTCAACCAGTTTTAGCAGCTTGTGGCCCAAGTTTTGCTTTACTTTATACAACAGTAAATATATAAACAAAACAGGTAAAGTAACTGAAGGAAGAGAGACGAATTTGCTTCGCCAGGTGGTTTCTAGGTAGCTATCAAATACAAGCGTTCCGTTGCCGTGGTTTTAATTTCTCACTCAAGGTTGACTGTCAAACTAACCTGTACACAGAAATCAAAGCAAGCAATGGAACGTCGTGGAAATAGTAGAGCAAATATAACTCTTTGCAATGAACGTTTAACAAATCTCTGTTGAAAGTTCTTCCCACACCTGCAAGCGACGACCGATTTCGTCTTATTCAGCATGATGGCCCAAGTATATTGAAGCACTTTAACTCAATTAAATATTATTATTCCGAATACTTTGCTGTCAAATTGCTGTAACATCACTCAACAATTTTTCCTTTGCCTATATGACGATTTTTCACAATGAGAACAAATAAAGATTGGCCCGAATCCTTTGGTTTTTTTATCGGAGGAAGAGCGCCAGTTGTGATCCTTTCCGTGAAAGCTAATTCCGTTGCGCAGAAAGCGGGACTTCAGCCAGGAGATCAGATTCTCGAGTTAAACGGAGAAAATGTACAAGGATTGAGCAAAGAAGAGATAACTTTACTAGCCCGTCGATCGAGACGTGTCCCTCCAGCATTGGCAGTCATTTCTCGTATTCGGAATTTCCAACTGCGACGAAAACGTGGTACCTTTGGCTTTACAGTTTGGGGCAAAGGACCTGTATATATTAATCAAGTTGATCGTGGTGGACCCGCTCATAGTTCGGGCATTAAACCAGGAGATTTAATACTTCAGATAAACAGCGTTCACGTAAGACATTCAAACAGGGAACAAATTGATCAAATAATCGAATCATGCGGACCCGTGTTGTCGATTGTTTTGATCGCTGGTTCGCATTCCATTGGATCGGCAGAAAAGAGTGGAGGTGGAAGTTCGACCTCAAGGTATCGCTATGCGAGAGATTTTTATTATCAGGTAAGCTGTCAATGTAAAAAAGAAAGAAAACTAGAAAGTAGTGGTCATGCAAAACTGTAAAATACTGAGTGGCCATACAAAACTGTTAAATATTGAAGTGAATTGTACTAACCGAGAAATATTAATTGATATATTTCGAACTTTATGGTAACATTTCATTGGGTTCCCTTAATTGTTATCTTTTTGACCCTACATGCTCTAAACTTTTGATAGTCTCGTCAGAGAAAGATCAAATGTTTTAGCAAAAAATATTTAAGTGGTTAATATTTAAAATATAAGAAGGTTGATTTGATGTAATGACTTTCAAACCTCATTTCAAAAATTATACACATCAGACTTAGAGTATTACAGTATTACTGCATCTATAAATAAAAGTAACTGCTAAATTAATTTATGTGTAATAATCTTTTATTGTCATTTGAGTGGCAAAAAGTGACAAAGTATACCTCAATTTGTATTTAAAAGCTGTTTTGTTATGAACTTCATTGTTATACATTTGAAAATATCTCAATTCTACTAGATTTGTTTTAATTTTATGTACTGGTAGAAACTGACACCACTTTTCTTTGTCTCACTTTTAAAATGTCTTGTTAATTATTTTAAAGATTAGTCACAAGTACGATCAGTGGGTCGTATTAAACAGGGGATTTAAGCATTTTTAATAACAATTGGGCAGGGAGGGGGAGTAAATTAAAATGTTAATAAATGAAGAGGGCAGAATAATATACTTTGTGTCCATAGACACAGATAGAATCACAACACATTTACTGCTTTTGAGTGAAGTGCCAAATTTTCAGATTGGATGTCATCCCTCATGAAATTCAAGAAATTAACAATGTAGGGGGTCAAAATAAGGTGCAGGTGGTTTGTAAAAAACTACAAAAAAATAAATGTTCCCCCATTTTTTTTTAATCCCAGAGTATATATAGTGTTTTAAACTTATCATATCTCTCAATGAGCACTGCTCATACTTATCTGACGTATAAGTTAAATTTTACCTACAATGCCCATTCAGACAAGCTTAGGGACCGTTCATTATTTATGAGAGAGGGGGGATGGGTGATAAATTAGCAAAGTCACCCTTTTTTTAGAGTCCCCCCTAAAACAGAAGTGATTTTTTCTAGGACCCCCTTAGCCTAAATGGAAATTTTTCGAGTCCCCCCCTCGCCCACATACATACAGTGTATACTGACAAAGTGTGTTTAATGTACATACCGTCTAGATACCTTTTATAAAAATAAATTCTTCCGAGTGCCTGCTACTCTTCCACTTCGTGTTGTCGTTATATGTTGAAACTCATCATTTAAACAAACTGTATTAGGGACTACTATAAACAGAAGTCTTTGTTTGGTGAAAAATCTGGCTCAAGATACAAAGCCATTCTACAATTCTTTTCTCATCCCAAATCCACTTTCGGATAGACTAAAATACTATAATGACACAACACCTGCTACTTTTCAAGAAACTTTTGGTGAGTTTATGAGTCTAAATCAATTTTAGAGGTTATCTTATTGTTGCAAGACGTTGGATGTATGAGACAAACAAATAGATTTCCTCGTATACTTCATTTCTTGAGAATCTCAGTTCAAATACAATGGGGCTTGGTCAGAACATTACAAGATTCAAGAGTGTTCCACACGATGTTTCCAGTGGCGATGTTAAACACTGCAAAAATACTATTTCTAACCTAGAACAAAAGATCCAAGAAGGTAGAAAGCTGATAAAGAATCTTCAAGATAGCAAGAAAAGTTGTTACTCTTCTTCTTTAGATTTTGCTCCAGGGGGTAAAAAAAAGCTCCATTACATAGAAGAGAAGATTGGTGTAGTTGAAAAATGCATAAATCAGTTTACAGCTATGGCATCAAATGCCAATAAAGTATATTCTTTACTTTGCAAAAGGTTTAGTAACAATTCAGCCATTAAGTCTGATAAAGCAAGGCAAAAAAGAAGAAAGAAGGAGCAAAGGAAAAAGTGTGCAAAGAAAAAAAGAAAAACCTTAGAAAAACACATGAGAAATTTGGTCTCAAAGATATTAACATCAGCACTTAGTAAATTTTCATTGGAAGAAGAGGGAAATAAGCGATTGGTGACAAGGTCTAATCTTAACTATAATACATTAAACACAGACATTATAAAACCTAGATTCCATCTTCAACCACTAAAGAATTGATGGCAAATGGATTTGTCCATGATGAGGTGGTTGATGAACTCAGTAAATTAGTGAAGACACTGAAAAACAGCATTACAAAGGGAAAAAAAAAAGAAAAATGTCAAGAAAATAAACAAGATCTCAAATGACCTCAGAATGTCTGAAGCCACAAGTGTTGATGCTGATTAAGAAAGCAGTGATGATTATAGTGATGATGGCAGTATTCAAGATTATTCTTCTGTTGATGACTCTGATTAATGTAAAATATATTGTATAAAACTTTGAATTATATATAACCTGTTAATTTGTTCTCTTTCGACATGTTCATAAAAGTGAACTGTTTTGAAAATCTTGAGTTACATTGATTGTTGATTGGAATACAACAAACTCTTTAATAAAATGTTGGAGTTCAAATATGAATCAAATTTATTATTGTTATTTGATTTCAAGACCCCCCTCAACCACTCAAACTATATCTCAAGATCCCCCTTTTTAGGCTTATAAAAATTTCAAGTCCCCCCATTTTATCACCCAGCCCCCCCTC
>JANCMA020233339.1:0-12870 GCA_024336925.2 Zoanthus solanderi | reverse complement strand
AGTTTCAGCGAATTCCATTGGAGTTTAGTTGGAATTCGCCGAAACTGGGTCAGGGGATTACTGAGAACAACATGTACAAAAAGATGCTGCAGTGAATGTTTTTCTTAATCTTTATTTGGATTTAAAGAAAAAATCTCAATGTTCAAAACCCCATATATTTTCTCTATTTCTGTACTAAATTACTGTAATAAATAAATTACTCATGGCGAGCTTGGGCTACCTGTGACTCAAGCCTTTTAGAGTAGGTCAAAGAATTAGGCCAAACTTGATTCTTTTCCCGAGCAAGAAGGGGAATTAAAAATATCGTTCAAGTAATTCATAATAATATCTAGTAACACTGGCCAAATATTTTAATGACACTGCTAACAAGTAAAGAAAGTTTCACTTACCTTCTCCAAACCGCGTCTGATCACAAATATACTCTACCATACGGCTTCTTTCTGGCTGAGGGAAAAACGTGAACTTGTCTTCGTGGCCAATAAACTCATTCAGATACTCTTTCTTGAAGTATGCCACATAGTAACATTTTGGCTTAGCAATGGAAGAGTCGTGAATTTTAAACGGGTTGTACTTTGCAAGTTTATCTCGTAAACCATCACTGAGGTATTTGTCATACCAAGTGGTGAAATCTATGTCATATTCCTTAATCGGCATCTTTATCAGCCTTTTCTCGGCACAGTCCGCAAGTGTTTGCCAAGGACCGTGTAGTTTTACAAACTGGGTCTTAGTATTCTTGTTCTGAAAGAAAACAACAAGTTGATATGCGAAAAGAGCTTCTTTATTTGCTTTAAAGTGTCCATATAGCCAAAATGATTTTTTTGTTTTTTTTTTCTTTAGAATGCATAGAAGAGTATTTATAAAAACATTTTCGATTCCATCACATTTTCGCCACAAAATTGAGCTTTAAAGTTCCCGCACCAGCAACGTTCAAGTCTGGGTCCGGAACAGGCCATGACGTCACTTCAGGAATCTTCTATTCTCCCAGCAGGTTTATTTCAATGTTTTACTGTATTTCTATACAAACTCGATGATTTTTCGGATTATTTACGCCAAAAAACAATTGATTTTGTATGGAAAAACTATGAAACACTGAAATGAAGAGTCGACAATCCATGAAGTGACGTCATGGCCTGTTCTGGACCCAGACTTTGCAATTCCGCGGGTCATCTTCCATTGGGCGTGGCCGGGGCGGGTATTTTAAACACAATTTTGTAGCAAAAATATGAAGACATCGAAATTTTTTTAAAAAAATATTCTTCTAAGCATTCTAGAAATACCAAAACCAAAAAAAAAAAAAAAAAAAGAAAATTGGCCATATAGACACTTTAAGGGTCTTGGTGACGCAGTTGCCAACCTCTGCTTTTAGCCACTAGGTCCATTACTTGCTTTCACTGGGAACAAACTTTTGATAGATTAGTGTTCAGTGCATTGAAAGTCAAAACTCCCTTAACTGATAGATGGGTGCTTGACGGACGACTTTAAAAATGAACAGAGGATAAACTCGGATAATATACTCTTACTCTTTGACAGGAGTCTTGGTTGACATCATATTTTGTTCCTCGGCCATTTCAATTTAGAAGGAAAAGAAAACAAATAGCGGTTACAAACATTATCAAAAGACAACGTATGCTTTTAAAAAATATAATATAAACAACGTTTCTTACCCGAAGAATTAACTACCGGATGTATTCGTTTTATTAATACTTTTCTTAGCCTCCCTTTATTTTTTAAAAAAACTTTGTGTAATATTTTAACCGTCACTTCTGAGGAAAATCTTAAGTTTATATATGTTTTTAAAACCATACGTTGTCTATTGATAATGTTTGTAATTGCTGTTTGTTTTCTTTTCATTCTGAAATCTTGGTTGAGTCACTTTTGGAGGTTGCTAGTTTTGCTCTGACGTGTGCTAACAAAATCAGCGAGTCGTCTCATCGATGCTCTTGATTTTTTATTGAAAGGGGGGTGCACCTTACAGATTAGCCTTTCGAAGGGGGAGGGCACCATTCAGATTTTGGTGTCTAGTAAAGGGTTATTTTAAAAAATAGATCACGATTTTTGCCAAAAGGGGGGAAGGGGGCAGGCACAGGCCCCCCAGGCCCCTCCCCTAGATCCGCTTCTGGGGTTGACTTTATTTTTGTTTTCCGATTTATTTGACTGTGAATTGTACCCGGTTTCAGGTTAGTGTCAAAATTTAAACAAAGGCGCTGCGGTTGTATGCCCAGCAGCTGGACACAAGTTGGAAAAAATTAAATCACTATCCGTACATGTATATGCGCAAAAGCCGGAAAAATACTAAAAACCTGGAAGCTTACAAGACCTTAAACATTTTCCGGCGTGCAAAGTTGGCGGGTAGGCTAAATTGCTACAATTAACAGCATAGGTATGAAATTTCAGTGTCATATAACGTTAATAAAACTTTAGTTTTAAAAAAGTTGTGAATTGGAAATTTTAAACGAGGAACTTCATTCTGTGATTTACATACCGTGTAAAAGTTCAAACACGACTGGACTCTTTCTTATGTGGCTACAGGACTAAAACTTTGACATTAAATTCTTTTTGACTAATTTTTGAATTTTTGAATTCACAATTAGAGTTTTGTTTTATTTTCTTATAAGGGCTGTTAATTTCAGACATTCTAATTTGCATACCCTCCAAAATGGCGTCGGAATTTGCTATAAGGTCTAATTGTTTTTATACGGGTGTTATATTCTTATTTGACCTAATAGCTTAACTTCACTTATCTAGAAAGATAATTTTCTTTAACTATAAAACTCATATTTTATTAACTATTTCATAACTGAGTCCAAAGATGGTACTGTATCATGGATTTATGGAATTAATATCTATTATTTTATTGCTGAAAATAGAGCTAAAGAACAGATTGTTCCTACTCGCGGAAGTCATTGAAAGACAATCTTTCAACCAAAACGTAAGGTAAAAAGTTTTAAGAACCGAATGTCATCAAAATATTTTCTCTGACCTGCGAGTCTTTTAAAACTAATTAGGGTTGGGGTAAGGATTATATCTTGTTATATTTAACAATTATTACACCTCGAGGACAATAGTCCACGAGGCCAAGAGGTCTAATTGTTTTAGTATAAACCTACTAATCGGTCAAAAAGGATGTACAAATTAAAATAGCGATGAAATCCTCTGATATTATAGCAAAACGTAACGGGGCTCATTACTATTTTGATCCACCATCTTTACTCTACTAGTAGGTTATCACAAATAGACCTCTAGTAGAGTAACCAATCAGAATGCAGGATGCGTGTAAGACCGTTAGTAGGTTTATACTAACTGGTATAATTTGGAGAAATTTATCGACTGTCGGACAAGAAGTCTTATTAAATTCCTATATGACTGCTCGACACCGAGACACGGCGTTATTTTTACTCTTTAAAACGTTAAAAGAATTTTAATTTTGGCAGAGTATTGCAGATGCGTTCGACAGTGACTTTTTTTGTTAGTTATTGTTGTTATTTTCAGTCTCTATTTTAAAAAATTCTTTATGTAATTGTAAAACTAATATGTGCAAATAAAATATACTACTACTACTAGGAGCTAGTCTGAAAAATATAAGAAAATCCAAACACCCCGTTAAATAGCAAACAGCAATCATTTGAAACTTTACCTTGATTGCAATTGCGTCTTCGTACTCTATTTCTACTCCAGCTTGCCGCAGATTCGCTTCAAATGTCTTCCTTTTTTCAGCTTTCAACTCTTCCTTCTCTATCTCTTCGTCTTCCATCTCATCCAAGAATTGCACCTCCTCATAAACTAACACAAGGTCAATTTGGCGTTTACCATCGGGTCCATTTTCACGAAAATACTTCCATTCTAGTGGCATGTTCTTCTCCTCGACTGGTGAAACTAGCTCCACTTCGTCACTTGGTTTCATAGATTTCTTTAGCCTCTGAGCCAAGACTCTTCTGCTTGGGACTGAGAGAGACTTTCTCAGATTCTGTTAATCGTGCATTTTGGGTTTTTACATACAAATGTAAATCAAACTGTGAAAAAGTGTATTTGTTAACTTTCTGACAACAATAGAATAGATAACAAACGTTTTCAAATTTGTTAGATTTAAATTTTTCTCCACAGTGGCTAATTATCAGCTCTCATGATAATAATACTCTGATTCGACACTAAATTAATCGGTACATCAAAATCCAAGGTTATTAACGATTCAAATCGGCATTTGACTGAATATCAACACTTTCCCCAACGGAATGCTTCAAAGGCGCTGTTTGTTTTTATATTTTGTTCAAATTGTTGGAACCTCCAATATAATAAAGGTTCTACATGAGAAATGGCCACGATATGAATAACGGCAAAACCACCCGAGGCCTAAACAAAGTTTGAGAGTTAAAAACGTATTCATATTGCAACGAAATATTTGTCGTGATAATAAGAAGAAGTATTCAGAATGGTAATTACCAATTGTCTTCTGCATGGACTAACACTTTCAATGAAACATAGCAACACTATCAGACCAGGACCAACTTCTGTTATATTTTTACAAGTGTGGTAATGTTCTATACATTCTTGCAATTTCATTCACCACGTATAAATGATATTATTTGTCATTGTAAATAAAACAAACAATGTTGAGATTTTTAAAAAAGTCGCTATTCACACTAGAGCATGAACCGACATTGTGTTTTGCGACTAATCGTTTACAATTATCACTGATAAGGCAGCTTCAAACTGAATATTTAAAATCACTGCTACAATCACACACACTTCCCATCTGAGAATAGTTAACAATGCAACCACTGACTTAGAATCAGAATAAAGTTTCTGTTGGACATGGTTATATCAGAGGGTGAGGGGGTAAGCCTTGTGAGAAGGGGTGGGATAGGGGTTGGCCGAACATAAAGGGAAACAAAGGGCTGGAGATATGCACATGATGAGAGGGGAGGGATGGGAGTTTGGCCATTTTGAGAGGCGGTGGGTTGGATACATGCGCATGCTCAGAGGGAAGGGATTGAGTTTTGGCAATAGTGGAGGCGGAGGGTTGGATATATGCGCATGCTCAGAGGGGAGGGACAGGGGTTTCGGCATGACGAGGAGGGGAAACCATACGCATGAAAGCAAGGTGAAAGATGGGAGGAGGGTTTCGGACATGGTGATGGTGGAGGGAGGAATAAGCATGGCGAGAAAGGAAAGGACGAAAGAAGAAGAGCTATAAAACTTCCGTGTTGTTGTACAAGATAATCTGAAGAAAATCGAGAAACATTCTCGATCTGTAAACTGTAAATCGGTACAGAGAAATGCCCAGAACGCTATACTTCAGTCCCTGAGAGCGGTACGAAGCGTCGAAATTGATTGTATTTCCTGCGGAATCTGTTATGTAATCTTTTATTTTTAATAAAATAGACCTGAAGTTTACGGTGTAAATAAAACTGAGCCCTTGCTGGTTGATAATTGTTTGTTTCAGGTCCGGTTGAATAGCAGAAAGACAAGAACAAACCTGTCAAGTTCATCATAAAAAAGTGAGTGAGATTGAAGTTGCCCGCGCCAGCAAACTGCTGCAGGCAGAGGCAGTGGTGTTCTGCTGTCACAATTCGTTGTCATGTCACCAGCTGGAACCAAAAGAAACTGTAAGATGGCCATCGCAGCACCTACACGCTAAACTTTGAGCTGATCTGAGTAGTAATGGCAGAGCTGTTAGTGGACTCTAAAGGTCCATGGTCAAGTTTACTGACTCTTTCGGACTGAAAGCAGAAGTAAAAAACAGGACTGATTCTAAAATGCTCGAGAAACGAGAGGTGACGCGTGTGAGCACAAAACTATACTAAAATGCGTGTGTCTTATGCAGAATACATGAGACTTGACAAGTCACCAATGAAAAACTCGGACAGAAGGCGAGAGATTGCAAGATATGCGGAAAATTTGTACAAATTTATTTTCCAGTGGGGAACAAAATCGAACAGTAAATTTAAAACTGATTACCTAAGTGTAATTGCTTTATGAACGGATTATTTGCCATTTATTTGATTTTTTAAAATAATTTGGATAGTACGTCCCTTTGTGTTGGTCAACAAGTGTGTTTTCAAAGCGCTATAAGGCACGAAAATAACGTAAGCTATACGATTGATCAACTGCGTCTCGGGTTTTCACTGATCTGCTCTCGAATTCTTTCAAGCGTTCTCCTTGGTTTTCACCAGGATCTGAAGGCACCGAGAACATGTTTGATTAAGGGTTAGTGACTTTCAGTTTGTTGTTTGTTTACAAGTACACCCGCGCGTTGACGACTCAATGAACAAGAAATTATTCTTAATGAGCCCAGCTTTTCTTCGTGCGTTGTTCAAATTTCTTGTTCATTGTTTCGCCAACGCATGGGTGCTTTTGTTTACAAACCACGAAGTGAAAGTCACTAACCCTTTTAATACGTAATCTGAGTTCACTGCATTGCAAGGTGCGATACGATACATGACTGAACGAATTTGAAGCAAAAGTTTGAACAAACAAGAATCTTTATATTAAATAAGAACATAATTAAAAAGGCGTATTAAGTTCAAATAGTATAAAATAGAACTAGCAAAAATCTGTACATAAAGAAAGATTAAAAAATAAAGAACTTTTAAAAATTAATGCGAAGAAAATAATTTTCAGGAGCAAGAAGCGAAGCATTCAATGAAATTTAACAAATCGTAAAAGAAATTTAACAAATTACCTTGTTTTAGAATTCCTCAGCATGTTCTTGGGGAAGAAAGTTTAATGTTTTAATGAAGATTGAAGTGTTTTAATTCACACGTGGACGTCCTCGATAATCATTGCTATGTTGTCCAAAAAAGTCTGAACTCTACATAATTTGCTCTTCCAAGTATTTGCCACCATAAAGCAAGCCAATTTCAATGATGATTGTTAATCCAGTATTCAAAAAATGTGGCAAAGGGTTGAAATCAAACAGAAAAAAAACATCAAAAATGTCGCAAAGTGCCTCACAAGAAACTCAAACTTCAAAAACTGTTTAAAAAGGCGGGAAAACTTCTGTACTTCCATCAAATTAAATAACTTGAGTGTATGCTTTGATAAATGACAACTTTCGCCGAAGTAAAAGCTCAGTAAAAAGCATTTTGATTCATATATTCATGGGTTTGAATTTATTGAAAACTCAGCCATTTTCAAGCCATAAGTTAAACCAAAAAACAAAAGTTATTACCGAACGGTCGTGCCGGTTAGTGACTGATAAATCGAAATCATGTGATCGATTTCGCGCAGATTTTTTACAGTGAACGAAGGTTGCTTATTACTGAGTTCCTTGTGGCAAACCAGTCTTAAAATGTGTTTGGTTTATTTGTGTTCTCGGTAAGGTAAATGCAATTCTTGCGCAAGAGATACCAAATATAATGCGCGTTGTGATTGGCTCAAACACTGACGTCATCATGGATTTGTCAGTGAGAGCGTGCAGTAATTTCACGGTGTGTAAAAAAGGGCTTTCTCGAAGCGATTGAGTTTTGAGGAACTGTATGTTTATTGTTATTCAGCATGTAGCCAGTTCTGATGGTAAGTTTTTTCTTCGCAATGCTCAAACTACTTACAAACGCATATCAGCCATCACGGAATCTTTGTTGTATGGAGTTTTTAAATTAGACTGTTGCAGTATTTGTAACCAAGTCTTTAATTTTGAAGCTCAGCAAACATATGGATTATACTTTTATAGATGACAAAGACAAATGCTGTTTCGTGTCTGTAGCCAGCACATACCATGGAACAAAGTAATTTGCGAAATAAAGGTGAATTTCACAATGTGCTTGTGTTTCGTTTCATTCTTTTGTTATTTTGCTTTCTTGTATGCTAATAACGCTTGAGTTGACGATTTTATGTTGATCATTTGCTAGACTGTCAGGAAAACATTTAGTTTGTCTAGAATTATAGAGTATATACTGAACAACTGTTCGAGGACTAAATATTGCATAATGCATTGAATGATATGATTGAGGAGAAAGGAATAAAATTAAATTTATTTGTAGGGAAAAAAAAGACAATTTACAAAAGCAAGTCCCGCAAGGCTTTTGCCGGACTGAACTGGAAACGTCAAATTAAAGCAAGCGTAATTGATGCGAAGCAGGAGTAACGAAACTAATTTTGTTCTTGTCTTTCCGAGCATGCGCGGTACGATTGCAGCGGTGCTGTTTTTGGGCTTGTAAGCTTGCACCTCGATTTCGAAAATAAGGCCGGGAGAGACTGGAATTCACTCGACTTCACCTTGCTTCGTGGTCACCTAGCACTAAGATCGAGGATTAAACAGGGATCGAGAATTTCTCTAAAATTTGGAAAGTTTGGCCTAATGTTCATTTGTCATGCAGTTTCTTGGGACAAGCTACCATATCTTCAAAGAGTGCTCAAGGAGGATTTAAGGAGGGTTTCAGACCGATTTGGCCGAGTTTTGAACTCCAGGACGAGAAATAAGCTTCGAGAAAAGAGGGTTTTAGACCGATTTGGTCAACATGGACTTGCTACTAAACTCGTCAAGCCCACATGTCGCAGCACTTCCTTTTTATCAGAAATTCTAGTTTTAGAATATCTATGCGCTAATTTTCATCTGCGATACCGGTATTTCAAATGAATTTTTCCATTCAAAGGAAATGTCTACCTGACTAGGAGTAACGAACGTTGAGAAATGCGGGCTGGACAAATGTTAAGTGAGGCACACCATAGGATATCAAAATGATACTAGGATAAATTAGAGAATGTGTATCTATAGAATTTTCCGCAAATTTTGACGCGACGGCTTAGACGCGTATGAATACTTTTCACAAGCATTCATCATTCACATGATTCCGAAGTTCATGGTCGAATGCAATCAAACTTTTATGAATATTTATAACCCAAGCAAGTTCACATATTAACGCTTGCCCAGCCAATCACGCATCGGGAAACACGCGCTCTGTACTTCAGGTTGCACGAATAAAGTAAGCCAGATATCCAAAAACAGTAGTAATTCTACCCAGAGTGTCAAGTTCTCGCCTCTGCATGTTAGACACGGAAATAATTGCTTGTATTGGATTTTATATTCTCCTATTTTAGGTTCGGTCGGAAGAAATCATTGGTGTGGAGTCTAATTATTGCAACAATTGCCTCCGTTGGAACTGTATTGCTGACAACGTATGATGAAGACAACACAGATGGCTATCTCGCTGGGCGTATCACAATGGCTTGCATTGCAAAACTTAACATATCACTCGCCTTTGCTGTAATTTATGTGTACTCTGCTGAACTGTTCCCAACAGTTGTTAGGTAATTCAGTATCTAGTCACTATCTATCGTAAATACTTCAATCTGATTGGCTACCATACTCGCTATCTATCAGATGATAGATAGTGTCTACGCGATGTAAACAAGTAATGCAATATGGCGTCTCTTTTCTGCTTTTCGGGCATTTCGGAAAAGGAAGTAAACGCTCATGTTCAGAAAACAGTCCCAGAGGAAACTAAAGTAGCAACAACATATGGTTTTAAAATTTCCAAAGGTAAAAAAAAAACAATGCATTTGAAGTATCAATTTGACAGTTTCAGTCGACAATAGTCGCACACCGTAAAAATATAAACTAACGAAACTTGGTCGTTTCAAAATCATAAATGTTTTTGTAAAATAGTATTGTTGTTCTTTTCTTTCTTCAAACAATTAGACTACTCCCTCTCAATTTCTTTCGCCAGTCGATAGCATTAAGAAATTGCGAGCTTGTATTCTAGTTATTGTTAATTATTAACTGTTACTTTCTTTTCATCAATGCTAGTTCTATATTTTCTCCGAGCTACTTTTTGGTGTATTACATTTACCTCATTTCAGTATTTTTCATAAATATCGCACTGAAATTATTTTTATTCTTTGTGATTTCTTTTTTATTATTGCTTTCCTTTCCCGTTTTTTTTTTTTTTTCCAATCTCTTTTCTTGCTAACAATGAAGCTCGGTTATGAAAAGATGACGATTGTGATAGTAATGATGAAGAAGAAGAAGATGATGAAAAAGACGGTGATGATTGAGATGATGATGGGATGACGATAGGATGACGATGGGATGATGATGGTGATGACGATGATGATGGGATGATGATGATGGAATGATGATTGTGATGATGATGGGATGACGATGGGATGATGATGATGACGATGATGATGGGATGATGATGATGGAATGATGATTGTGATGATGATGGGATGATGATGGGATGATGATGACGGTGATGATGATGATGATGATGATGGTGATGATGATGATGAAGATGATGATGATGATGAAGAAGATGATGATGATAATGGTGTTGGTGATAATGTTAATAATAATAATGATAATAATAATAATAATAATAATGATAATAACAATAATGATCTAAAGCTAAGATAATGATTATTTATACACCAATATTTACCAAAACATAAGAAGAAGCTTGTTGTTTCATGAGTGTAGAAACTTGATTGTAAAGCTGTCGCCTTCGGATTGGACGTCTGAATGCACAGAGAAGAAGCCCAGAGGTTTAGTTTTGGAAACACGGTTGAACAACGCAGCACTGTTGCAGCTGATTATTCAGATTTTTATATTTCACATAGTTCGAAGTATGAAAGTTTAGTTCCATCAATGATATTATAAAAATCATAAAAATATCTTGTTTGTTTCTATAAACACCTGAAACTCTTGCTGGTGTTTGATCAAAACTTGTGTTTCGGGCTCAGTGTTTGACTTTTCAAAACTTCTTAAAACTTCCAAAATTCTCCATTTTAAAATCTCGTGTTATCATTATCAAACCTCGTGCTCATAAACTGAAGAGCATACAAACTGCTAAGCCCTCCATTCAGCCCATGATGATCTGTCACAATTAATTTCTTACTGCAAGATATTAAGTGCTTACAAGCGCGATTGTAGCTTGGGTTTCAAAATTATTTGTTGGTCTTATAGTTCTTGACGGTTCCCAGATTTGTGAATTAATATACTGATGTTATTCTGAGACCTTCCCAATGTTTTGGCAACCAATATTATATAGCTAGTCAGTTCTTAATGCTTGTTCTTGTTAATGTTGTTGATATATTTATTTTTACTATTCCATTTTATTACGTGTGCTGCCACAGTTGTTTCATTAGCTTTTGGTACTGTATTTGTGCTGGCTTTTTGCCACTTCTTACTAATGCTTTGTATCCATCCCACATGCAGGAGTCTCGGGATGGGATCATGTTCTGCAATTGCAAGAGTGGGTTCTTTTTCATCTCCTTATGTCGCCAGTTTGGTAAGCAGAATATTTTGCTGTTCCGAATACATTTTTATTTCTCAACCGTGCAGGCTAACAGTTAGACTCGGTGTGTAAGTAATTGCATTACAGTACATCCATCTAATTTTAACACAGGTAGCCCAGGCATAGTATGAATGTTGATTCTATATACCAAAGGGGAAAAAGAAGGACTTTAACTAGAATACCTGTGGCTCAAGACAAACATTTGTTGTAGAAAATGCAGGTAGGTAAGATATAGAATGAGTTCATGTTGACTCTTAATAAAAAAAAGAACGTTTATTGAAATACCCTGGGAGACCAAGATTTAGTATATAATATACAGGTGTAAAGCTATAATACTAAATCTTGGTCTCCGAAGACTTGTTTCAATTAAAGTCCTTATTGTGATAGAATCAACACTCATTTTATGTCACAACTATATAGAATACAGCTAGCTGAGATAAAGAATTTGTGGGGATTCCACAATAGAAAATATGGACTTTGTAGTAAATGAAAACAAAACCTTTACTAGAACCGCATTATTTAAAATTTGCGGGACCTATGTAACACCTTGGATTTGTTGGACGAGTCACTCCGCCAGTTTAGAAGTTTTACATAATCCTAAATATTTTTCTTCATTGTCCATCGCAACTTGATTAAAAACAGACAAACTACGGTAAAAACTTTATAGACCAACAACAGGCTTTGTTCTATAATGTTTTTTGCCACAGTTTGATTGATGTTTTTACATATTCATTTTAGCGGTCAAGGTTTTGGAGATATGGCTTATTCTAAGGTTTTTTGAAATTTAACCCCATTTAAGACATCTTAATCTCGAGTTTTGTGTTATTAGATTAACAATGTGTATGGAGGCAGGGGACAGCGTGGCTCAGTGGTCAGAATCGCGGATTTGAATGCGGATTATTTGGATTCGAATCCCCGACTCGGATTACTAAATGAATTTCTTATTAGTGAACCCAGAGGTAATTTCAACAAGCTTTGCAAATGGCCAACTGCCAGATTTGCCTTTACCACTGTTGGGATTCTTAACTAGAACAGATTGGGAACATCCTGAAAACTATAGCTTTGAGCCACGTGTTGTACCTCTTACATGTATGATATAAAACATAATTAACAGTTAGTATACGAGCTAGCTCGAAATTTCTATCGCCTAGCGAAGCCCGAGTCATTCTATCGATTGGCGGTGGAAATTAAAAACGAGTATTCTAATTGTTTCATTAGAAATCTCTGAAGAAGAAACAAAAATACAACAATACCTTTTTTGATAAAATAATATTGAATTTATTCAAACAACCAATGCTGATGATACATCAGCGACTATTCGTCGAGTGAAACTGTCAAATTGATACTTCAAATTCTTTTTTTTTTCTTACCTTTGAGATTTTTTTAGACAATATTTTCTTGCTATTTTAGTTTTTTCTGGAATGGCTTTTTGAATAAGAGCGTTTAATTCCTCTTCCAAAACGTCTTTTGAAAAGCGGGAAAGAGCCGCCATCTTGAATTACTTGCTTTCATCCCGCATACGCTATATATCCATACTGATAGATAGCGTGTACGATAACCAATCAGATTGCCGTATTTGCGATAGATAGTGAGTAGATTTCCACTAACATATAATATATAGTATATATATATATAA
>JANCMA020233233.1:0-12870 GCA_024336925.2 Zoanthus solanderi | reverse complement strand
TAGTAGTAGTAGTAGTAGTAGTAGTAGTAGTAGTGGTAGTAGTAGTAGTAATAGTAGTAGTAGTAGTAGTAGTAGTAATAGTAGTAGTAGTTATAGTAGTAATAATAATAATAATTATAGGAATAATAATAATTATAGTAATAATAATAATAATAATCAAGGTTGCCATTTATTTTATTCAGATCGAATCTCAGAGCTGAAGAAGTTAAACCATTCAATCCTTATTAACTTTCTTGAACTATTGGATGTATTGATAGAGTCACCATCTTCAGACAAGGTTAGATTTTTGTTTTGAAGCTTCAGTTATTCTTGATTTGCATTAAACTAATCAAGGTTTAGTTACTGGATGTGAGTGGTTTGTTCACAAATACTCCCACATGCTGGTAATATAATGAATGAGAAATTTGAATAATGCACAATGCAATTTGAATAACAATGCTTTAATTTTTTTTTTGCAGCGTAAAACAAAATTAGAAGATTTAAACTTGCTGTTCATAAACATGCATCATTTGATCAACGAACTGAGGCCACATCAGGTTTGAGAAGTCACCTTTTTCAACAATTATGTTTTCTGTGATTTTTTTACTTTTCCTCAAGCTGAATAGATCAAGTTCTTATTAAAAAACAGTGTTTTCACCAAACCAAACAAAAGCAAGATTTAATAATTGTATAAATAATGATAAAATATAAAAATAATTAGAATTATAATGCATCAGATTTATATAACACATTTTCTATTTTCATCTCATGTTACTAAGTTATAGTTTACATACTTAATATAAGTAAGTTAATCAGTGGTGGCAAATAACTTTAATTGATAATGATTCATCAATCATTAACGTTGACACTTACATGAGCAGATAGCAGAGCATCAATAATCTGCAGTTGGCAAGCACATTGCCAAGAATCATAAAAGTAAAGTTCTATCAAGCCACCAAAAAGAATTTTTCAGTCTTAAAGAGGTGCCAATCCAGATTTGACTGCTTACCTTTTGAGATGTTACTCATAAGGGATTTGAAATCTAGCCTTAAATACCCAAGGTGACCCGGTCAAGGTTAAATTACTCACATTATTAATTGTTCTTTAAAAGTTTTTTGATTCTTTTATATTCCCTAGGATATCACACAATTTTTAAGTAACATTTCAATAAGGTTTGTTAAAGTATAATTTTTTTTTATATAGCTTCTAATATCTTTATAGTCTTAGTTTGAGAATGATGCTGTGAAGCCATCAAAACATCATGTTTATTTTTTAATATAATTATATTGTTAAAATTTTATACTTTTTATACTTTTGCAGTTTTAATGCATTAATATATACTATTGCAAGTTTTTATAGTTAAGATAATGATTTAGTCATGATGCAGGGTTGTCAATAAGATTTGAATTTGGGGAAGATATTCTAAAAGTAGACGACACGTTTGAATTGATTTGTTAAGACTTTAAAGCATTATTATAATGACTGCTGTTTTTTTTTCACTTATGTCTGCCAATTTTCAGCTGGCAAAAAATAATGTTTCTATAACTTGCAATATTGCCGGTACTTAATAGAGACCTTAGGCAACGAGGACGGCAACTTCGACAGTGATTGCAAAGAACAATATTAAATACAATAACTGCACGTTGGAGTGCATTGAGCTCGGCACCTGCACAGAGGACATAACAGCAAAAATTTCTCAGTATTTGTTAGCTGCATGGAGAAACATTTAATCATTTTTCTATTCACAAAGTTTAAGGCAAAGAAACAAAGTCTAATGACCCATACAAAAAGGTAAAGAGCGAACCAGAATTGTAATTTTTCTGAACCGTTGTCGTTCATGTTCCTTTCCTCGTTGCTAAAGGTCCTTCCTAATGACAACCCTGATGATGCTAAAACATCTATTCATAACTCAAAATTTACCCATGAAATTAAAAATACATTTATTTTTGAACACAAAAATTTACCCATGAAATTAAAGATACATTTATTTTTTAACACATGATCATTGTTGTTCAAAGTATTTTTAAAAAGCAAAAATAACTTACAGGCTTGCTAAATGAAATACTGTCAAAGTAAGGTAAGTATTCGCAATTTATGTATTTTAACATTTCCTTCACACAGGCTAGAGAAACTTTACGAGTTATGATGGAGAGGCAGAAGCAAGAGAGATTAGAAACAGCTGAAAAATTACAAAGGTATGATCATAGCTATTTTAAATTAAAGTAATTGATCATAATCTGGAATACATTGATTTTGTTTTTCATCTTTTTGTTTTATGACTAAAGTCCATATAACTAATTTGGGAGGTGGCCAAGATTAGGCTGAGTTTTTGAGGGAAAAGTGGGATATGTAAAAAAAACACTGTAGTCCATATTTAGATTAGCCAAAATAATCTCTGTGGGGGGTCCAGGGCTTATAGGAAGTCCAGGGCTTGTGAGGTCCAGGGCTTGTGGGAGATCCAAGGCTTGTGGGGTCCAGGGCTTGTTGGAGGTTCAAAGTTCAAACTTGGGCCAGAGGTGGGGGGTTTGGGGTTCAAACTTAGGCCAGAGGTGGGAATTTCAGGGATCAAACCTGGGTCATAGAGGTGGGAGGTCCAGGGCTTGTGGGAGGCCCAGTGATTGAACTTGGGCCTCAGAAGTGGGAGGTCCAGGGCTTGTTCAGGGTTCAAACTTGGGCCAGAGGTAGGAGGTTCAGGGTTCAAACTTGGGCCAGAGGTAGGAGGTTCAGGGTTCAAACTTGGGCCAGAGGTGGGAGGTCCAGGATTTGAACATGGGCCAGAGGTGAGAGGTTCAGGTTCAAACTTGGGCCAGAGGTAGGAGGTTCAGGGTTCAAACTTGGGCCAGAGGTGAGAGGTTCAGGTTCAAACTTGGGCCAGAGGTGGGAGGTCCAGGGTTTGAACATGGGCCAGAGGTGGGAGGTTCAGGGTTCAAACTTGGGCCAGAGGTAGGAGGTTCAGGGTTCAAACTTGGGCCAGAGGTGGGAGGTTCAGGGTTCAAACTTGGGCCAGAGGTGGGAGGTCCAATGCTTGAACCAGGCCACAGAGGTGATAGACCTGAGTACTAACCACTCAACCATCCTGACTTCTAGTTTAAACTGTTGCCTTCTGAATTCTTTTTAACATTTAAATGAAAACTATTTTTTTAGCTTTTGAAAATAGCAATGTTTAAATCTCCATTTTTGTGAGTGAAATTATTTTCCATAACAAATATTTAATCTGAATTTTATGCAAAAACATGTTTTTTCTTAAATATATAGACACATTGATAAAGTGGTTTCGCTGATTCATTCATTGTCATTGTCCCTGAATTCTGTGATATCAGAACAAAATAGACAAGGAAAACAAATGGAGGTATGTGACAATTTTTTGAATTATACTGACTGTATATCCTCTATGTAGCAAAGTGATGTGTTACACAGATTAGAGCAGTATCAGTTACTAGGTCTGGTTTTTGTGCCAGTTTCAGTTTATTTTTCACTTCATAATTATTCATACATACATTTTACAGCAAAAAAACTGTATTTGTAAAAATGTTGTATGCTCTGGACACAGTCTGTGGAATGCATTAGGACATGGTGCTCAATTGTCCTAGAATTCCTTGAAAATTCTTGGAATTTTAAAATTTTCCTCAAGGATCCTGGAAAATTCAACTGACTTTTTACTTTCTCTTTGACTCTGATGATGACTAGCACACAGGTAGGAGAAGAATACATGAATTGATAAGTTTTTGTACTAAATAGAATTTTTCAATGTTTACATTACAGGTTGATAAGAATGGAGATGAAAATGACAGCAGCAAAGACTTTGTTTCAAAACCAGACCACATAATGAGTGGCATTTTAGATGATTTAACATAACCTCTTAAAACGCCTATAAAGTTTATTTTTTTATTTCTTTATCAAAAAGTATATATTTCTAAAACGACAGCCCAGAAAAAAGATTTTGATTTGAACAAAACGTGAATGTTTTATAAATTAATTTTTTCAAATCAAGAAAACTCTACATTTATTTGTTCAACCCTTTACACTGACAGTGATGGAGATTAAGAAAAAAGAAATTCTATTTCTTTCTTTTCTAAGGGAGACCTGAACGGAAGAACTAAAAAATTGGAATTTTATCTCTACTTATGTCACCTATGTTATTGCATCTCGCTGCAACACTTCTCCAGGCATTTTTTCCTGCTCTGCAAGATTATCAAGCAGGGTTCCTTAATGTACGTCACAATCCTTGGCGACTGGTGTGCCAAAATGCCCTCAACTTTTTTCTTGGTTTTAAAGATTCATTTAAAAAATTCGTGTTTTGCTCAAATCAAACAATTTTTTCGGGGATGTCCTTTTAAAAATATGTACTTATGGATAAAGGAATAAAAAATAAACGTTATGGGCATTTTAATATGCTAGTGTAGTTAAACTAGTTGTATATATGTATATAGGTTCCTGGATCAAAACACCCAAGGAAAGAGACTTAGAAATGTCAAAATAAATTATGGCCCCTAAATATAGCTACATTGTACCTAGGTGACAAAGAAGTATATCAAATCTACCACAAAAACGTGCCAAATCATTAAAAGTTATGAATGAATTTTAAAATCAGTTTTTCATTTGTTTATCCAGTCAAGTATTTTCAAGTGAACACATCATATGGTGTCTAATATTTTCTAGTGGAAATACTACCTTATAAAGTTAAGCAGTTCTAAGCTGGTATGGACTCATTTTACCAACCGTGAAAGGATGGAAAGCTGTGTCAGCTTTAGCGGAAAGGAAGGTCTCATAAATGTGTCAATTCCTGGTAGAGCTGGAGTTCAAACCTAGAATCTTGTTTCTGAAAGGTAGAGATTTTCCAATTGCTCAAGTTACGTTGCAGATAAGTCTAATAATTGCAAAAGGGAAAATTGCTCTAAAAAGTATCAGCTTATTCTTTTGATTTTGAATAAATTACAATTAAGTTCGACGTTTGACCTAAGCACTCGAAAAAAATAAGTTGGGTCGACACGAACCACAATTTACTTCGACTCATGAAAAATTCGACGTTTGTCTCAGGCCTAAATGTGAAAGCAAATATACTGGTAAATCGTAGTGTTCCAATAAACGACGGGTCTGGGGTCAGTGGCCCGATGATGAAGAATCTTGGGGCCCTCATGACACCCCGCTTGAAAAAATTAACTGGAGTGTTGAAAGCCACATGATACAAAAACTCTGTGGAAATACTTCGAACACTCACTTTCAAAGATATCAAGTTTAAAATATCAGAAAATATTCACAAAAGGGGCAAGTAAGTAGCATTCCAGAAAATAATTTGTGTTTTTTAACCTTTCGCTCCTCACTTTCGTGGTTTCCATCACGCATTTTCTCCTTCCTAGAACTTTACAGCCCCTAGTTGTAAGTTCAGCTACAAGCGGCTGCTTTCTTTTACCATATCTTTCGTTTCTTAACGAAAGGCGCTCAAACAGCGCATAAAGCTTCTGTATGTTGCCATTTTAAAATGCCATTAATTCTTGGTATAAATCATTTTCACAATCCCTTGTACATTGTTGCTCAAAGTACATTGCATAGAAGACCTACTTTGATTGGTTGTAAAGTTTGATAAATGAATTGCTTGGGCTTCCTATGTATGACTCACTCTTACGCTACTCAATGACATGGCTCCGCTCGACTAGTCGAGGCAGGAGAAGTTGATTGGTTGGGAGGTACTGCTACTACTAATCCTGCAGTTAGGATACAATGCCCTAAACTAAAGCCAGCATGAAATACCACGGATCTCACCTGGAACAGTCACTGACTAGCATGGCGGTAATCGCGGTATCAGACTGCGTTGTTGCGTTCTGGCTTTCCCGAGGCCTACTAATAGTAGGGAATTTAAGCAGCGAGGAACAGGAACGACAACGACAACGGCTCAGAAAAATCACATTTCTGGTTAGCACTCTTGTTTTTGTGCGGGTTATTTAGGGCTTTTTTTTCGCCTTAAATTTTGTGAGCTGAAAACGATGGAATGTTTCTCCCTGAAGCCTAACAAATACTGAGAATATTTTTATTACGTCCTTGTAGTCCCGAGAACTCCAAAAACGTCTTTTCACGTTTTAATTTTAGCGATAACTCCGTGCAGGTGCTAAACCCGATGCATTCCAACGTGCTGTTATTGTATTTACTATTGTTATTTTCCGACGCCGTCCCGCTTGAGTGTTTTATCAACCTTGTTCCCAGGGTCACTTTCTCCTAGATAAGAGAGAGACCCTGGGAACGATGTTGGTCTCCTAAATCCTGAGTTAAAAATCAGAGAGAGCCTAGGATCTAGCAAAAGTAACGATTTCGATGTGACCACTGGCGCTACGTAAGGGTTTTTTCGCCTCGAAAGAAACCGATTTATCAAAAGAACAAGTCGGCTGTCTCATTCTGGAAAGCGCTTCCCTTGATTCGCGTGGCATAATTGCGTGGTCTATTTATTCGCCTAATGCTGTGTGAAGAAACTTTTGGACTGCAAGGGTTTTCATGGGAGATATTTGGCATCGAGTGAAGCAATTCCAATGGAGTTCGTCGGGTCACGCCACCTTCCTTCTCTCTTATTATGTAGTGCTTGGGAAAAGCAATCAAAACTCAACCAAATCGATTGAAACTCAACCAGGAGTCACAGAAATGCTTTAAAAACACACTGTGTAAGTTTTAATAGATTTTATTAAATTTAAAGGTAAATTTTTTTAGTGTTATTGAGTAACATATATTCTATAGTATTAAATCACTTCGAAATATGACTTGGGCTTCCTTTGGTTTTCCGTTTGAATATTTTCCAGTCAAACAAACCGACCTTCTCTAGTTATATGCTATTTACAGAATTCGTCGACTATCGTACAATTTCTCAAGACTGTTTATTTCCATTTTTTTTACGACTCGAGTATTTTTAACGTTGGAAAGCAAAATACAAACAAACATTTTAAAATTCCTGTGCAACCAAATCTTAAGTTTGGGCTGCCTGTGCTTTGTTCAGTCTTTCACGGTCAATCAGAGTTTTCAAGATGGCGCCTAGGAACTGAAAAATTATGAACTTCTGAAAAATCATGTTTCAAAGTAAACTAATTTCAAATAAGTACATCACTTAATGAAGATATAAGATGCTACTGCTCCCTTGTAGACTGGTATATGGAAGTTTGTTCCAAACTAGCAAGTGGTGTCTTCCTGTGAGAGTGAACGCACTCTGTAGGAATTACATAAGGACTTCTCAAACACTCTTTGTTCTGGAAAGAACTTTATGCTTTAGCCGCAGTTGCAGCAGATTAACTCGAATTTGTAAAAGGGACATCTTTGACAATGGAGTTTCCAAAGAGAAACAATTTCATTCGTGTTTATTCAGACGTTTTGCAAGCGGTGTTCACCAAGGGAACAGTCAGGCCCAAGTCGACGGAGTCAAGGCAAATATCAAATTTAGAGACAAAAACACAACGACTGCTATTTATGTCGTGGCCATTGGTATTACGGTGCTTGGGTTGTCGTATGCTGCAGTACCGCTTTACAGACTTTACTGCCAGGTAAGCAAGAGATGAAGTATGTTCATATCAGTGTTGGTATCCCTGTGCGATTTCTTACATTCTCTAATAGCTTAATCCATTTACAAACCTATAAACGGCTTATTGAAGCCAGCACTCAAATATTCAAATCTCGACAGAGGAAAGTAACAAAAAGAATAAGAAGAAGTGGTTTTGGTAAAATTTCCGTATTGGGGCGTACTTAATTATGCAGACAGTTTATGCATAAAAATCTTACCTATTTTCTATATAGCTAATCCTAATCCTAACCCAACAGGACCCAGTACGCCCCAGTACGGAAATTATCCCCCTTTCCGCCAAAGCTGAATAAGCTTTCCATCCTTACAAGTTCGGTAAATAGAATATCAGCTTCTGCTGGGAGCTAACAATATACCTGCCAACTTTTAAAAAAACTTAGGCGAGGTACTTTTGATTCTGGTGACACATTTTGTACGTAAGCCGACGACGTCCCGAGGATATCCCAAGTCCGTCCCGAGGATGTCCCCAGTGCACTCAAAGACGATCCAAATATTTTGAAAGTTAAGAGCCAGGACTGCTTTTTTCGCAAAATCTAAGTACTTTTGTTATTTGATCTTTACGCACACAGATATCTAGATATATTTTTCAGTTAGGCTCTACAAATTTTAAAACTCTGACTTATGTGAGTAATATCAGCCAGGCTATGAGGACTAGGCAAAGCCAAAGAATCCACCAATAAGTGCAAGTAAATCACAGTGTTAATTCTAGTCTTATGCATAACAACTGTCACCGTTTCTGTATCTTTTAACTGAACAGAAAACACGCCAGCCGTGCATTCACAACATATCATTGTATCCTTCACTATACTCTAAATTCCTGGTCTGCTCAGTAATACTGTGTACTCACAATCTACTGTCATTTAGGCGAGGAAATCGAGGCCTAGGCGGGTAAGGCGAGGAAAACCCGCCTAATGCGAGGAAGTTGGCAGGTATAAATTAAAATTACAATTAATTGTAATTGTATAATAATAATGAATTGTAATTAATTATTAATAAGGTTTTCATATATTTCAGACTTGATATATAGTTATGAAAAAATTTATTCCTCTTCTTTTTATTATTAAATTATTTTATTTGACCTTGTCTTGATGCGAAAGCGTTGAAAAAATAAGGTAGAAGTAAAACTAAATGCAGCGATTAAAAGTAGGATCACTAGAGGTTCGCATTTGGCCAATGCGCAGACGTTTGACCTCTGTTCAATTTACTAGTACCCATACCCTGCTTTTGCAATGCGTACTTCCATGTTATGTAAAAATGGCAGAACATTATTTGTCGCTCCTTCTTTTTCGTATGTCAGCGTTTCTGTCTCTTTTGCTCGGAGATCTTATTCTGGAAAGAAGATTTAGGGCACAAAGTGTGCTGCTGATGGTATGTATAGGAACGTTTTTGATTTGATAGTGTAAGCTTTTCCTTTTGGGAAACCGAAAGATTAATTACTAGTACTAGTAGTATAGTACTTAGCACAGATGCCAACTCTCTTGCTTATGCCTTTTTGCCTCGTCTCACGCTTTGGAACTTAAATCTCCCGCTTTTCACGTCCACAAATATTAAATACTTATTTAATACTTTAGAGCTTACAACACTATCGAGGGTCATAGACAAAATATAATAGAAAACTCAAAACGTCACCCTTGCAAAACGTAACAAAGATCAAACATCGAACAGACTGTTTTAGGCGATTTTTATAGTGCACGCACTGTCAGCCGTCATCCTCGTATCCCGTCATCGATATCCCACTGCACTGTCAAACTGAAACAATTACGAGAACCGATATTTTAAGTCAACCTGAACACTTAAATACAAGTCCACTCACTCATAAAAATGTCTCCTGCTTTTCAAAGTTTTGGGTTGGCATGTTAAGTTGCAAGCCCCTATGGGAGTCCCCCGGGAAATTTTTTCAATTTTAACTACCTAAGGTTCCCTTTCCTGCCTTTTTGAGTCAGTTAGACAACTTGCAGTTTACTTTTATTAAAACTATATACAGTATGTACATATCTATTTTTTTTTAATTATGAAAATTCTGACCGATTTGCGTAAAATGGTGGAAACCGTTATGGATCCGCTCCTGCACTTAATATGTATATTTTTCAAATTAAAGATTAACTTTTGTGTTTATGTATGCATTTTCTTGCCATGCTGTACTTTTCTCACTGGCCAAGAGTGATGGGGCAAGTCAGGCTTACCTCGTTCTGTCTGTCGTGCAAGACTTCTCGTGTGTATATTTTTCAGATTAAAAATTAACTTTTGTGTTAATGTATGTTATTTCTTGCCATGTCTTTTATACAAAGTACATTTCTCAATGGCCGAGAGTGTTGGGGCAGGTCAGGCTTACCTTGTTCTATCTGTCGTGCAATACTCCTTGTGTGTAGCATTGGAATCAATTGATTTTCTTCATTTTTTAAAATGTTTCCTAAATATCACAGTTTGGAACCCAAAATTCAAGAATTTTCAACATTTTTGCTTGTTGAGAAAATTTATTAGAGGGTGAAAAATTAAATATATGCTTTTCTGGCTTCTAATACCGGTTAATAAATCATTATTAAAATTTCTCAAGTACTTGCTCTGAAGGCTACATACTTTTTGTTTCAAATGTTTCATGTTTTCACAACCTACCACCTGCAAACAATATTTTGCAATATACCAGAAACTGAATCTGGAATCAACTAAACAGACCTCTAAACAGTATCATGAAGAGTTTGGATGTATTAAATTTTATGTTGATTGTTTTTAATGTAGCTACTGTTGTCTGTAATCATTCCGCTGCCAACTGTTAAAAGTGTTGCCAACCTCCTGGAAAAGGCATCCACCAACAATCTATTGTTCTTCAGGTTTGTACATCAACTATAGCTAAAAGTAGATGCTGTTTACTTTAACTACAAGTTTGCTGATTCAATTTGCAATCCAGCAGTGTCCATGAGGTAAAACTTTTATCTGTAAATGTTGGGAACATCTTTCAATTATAGCTAAAAGTAGATGATGTTTACTTCTAACTACAAGTTCACAGATTCAATTTGCAATCCAGCAGTGCCTAGACTTGAAAATTAATCTGTTTGAACTTTTCCAATAAACCCATCTTTCTAACCTTGCAGGATGGTGGTTAATCCAAGTACTAGCATCTGAGCTGGGAGCTAACCTGCAATGGATTAGTGTCCTTTGCAGGCAGAGTCAAAGACTCTGAGATATGTGCCTGCCACACGAATCTCTGGGCTTGTTTGAGGATTTAACATACTTTTAGTAATCATTATTTACTCTATGAGATACAAACATTTCATTTTAGAGCTCTATCAAAATTTGTCTTGTTCCTTTAATTTTTTTAATTTAACATTTTGCAGAATTTACTACAGGGTTATTGGAATCTACTGGAAACTTATCACCTCAACATTAAAAGTTCTGTTAATTCCAGTTGGTAAAGTTGTGTTGACTGTGGTGTGCTACTGGCTCAATGAATACTGCAGGTTTATTGTCCACATCATAAGGTTATTGAAAATTGTTAATGTTTGTCATATTCCACCTAGTTAAAATTACTTTAAAAAAAGGTAAAAACTAATTTTGATAAATTGTATTAAAAAAAGTGAGTGCTTTCAAGCCATTAGTTTGCCATCAACTTATAATCATGGTCATCATCATTTATTTTAACTAAATTGTTAGTAATTCAGTTTTTGTTGATTTGCTTTTACAATCATATCAACTTTTTTTCTAGTTGAGTAATTATTATTTTATTCTTAGAAACAGGAACTACATAGCCAATTATTTGTTTACAAAATTTAAGTGCATGGTTGTAATGAATACAACATGGTCCCATAAGGTAAGACTTTTATCTTTAAATGTTGGAAAGATCTTTCACAAACAAGCAGTTTTCACACATAAAAGAAAAATCTTTAACTGACAACAACAACTATATATCTGAATGTGCTCATCCCAACATGCTGGGATCAGCATATATTTTCAAGATACCTGATTTCCATTTTTAACAATCCAAAGGATTATTTCAACAATTAAACCTCTCATAACCTCTTCTGTGCACTGTTTCCTTAGATGTCTTTCTAGGTTACCTTATTTTAAACCTTCTTCCCTTTACTTGTAAATTGGGAACTACTTGTCAAAACTATCAAGTATCTACCTGCAAAGCACATGTCCAGACCACCTTAACCAGCTCCTCACAAACTCTACTGCATTATCCTGAATTCCAAGCTGCTCCAAAATCTCTACACCTAACACTGTATCTGCAAAATGCATTTGTAACACTCAGTATAGTGTGCTTTTATAACAATAATGATGACACCAAATAAGCAGGTATGGAGTAAGTCAACTGCATCAGATGCATATTTTGTATTATCACAGTTGCAGGAAATGTTTGAAGCAAATAAGAAAGAGCTTTTCAATGTCATTGTTGATGTAGGAAAGGATTTTGACCAGGTGCCAAGGGAAGTAATTTGATGGGTACTGATGTGTCAAAAAGTGCCTGAGCATCGCATAGCATTTGTTATGACCTTATATAGCAATGCAAGGTCAAAGGTCAGGACTCTAGCAGGTACTTCAGATGAGTTTGGGACAGGAGTGGGAGTACATCAAAGGTCAGCATTGAGTCCCCTGCTATTTGTGGTGGTAATGCAGGAGGCAACCAGAGCAACTTGTACGCTGATGACCTAGTGATAACAACTGAATCAGAAGAGGAGGCAGTTAGGAAATTTGGTGTGTGGAAAAGAGAGATGGAAACTAGGGGGTTAAATGTGAACATAAATAAGACCAATTTGATGGTGATGGGTAGAGAACCTGCTGTTAGACTACAAAGGGGAAGGTACCCTTGTGGGGTTTGTAGCAAAGGAGTTGGAGCAAGTTCAGTTTTGTGTCATATTTTGTGAAAGGTTGTGCCATCAGAGATGTTCGGGCTTGGAAAACTAAGAAGAGCAGGGGTTAACTTTTGATGCCCAACATGTATGAGGGGAGTTGTGGCAATGCTACAGAGATTGGTGGTGGGAGAAGATAGCCTGGAAATAGTGGACAGATTTTATTATCTTGGTGATATGATTTTATGTGAAGAAGGGGTAGAATCGGCAGAAAGGGATAGAATATCTTGAGCTTGGAGTAAATGGAGGTAATTGGCGAGCTTAGCATTCCACTAGAGGAAAGAGCGAAGGTTTTCTGTACTTGTGTGGAAACTTGTGCACTGACTGGAAGGACTGCTTGCTAGTTGTGATTATACTATAGAATGTTGAGATACATGTCAAGAATAAGATGGCAGGACAGGATTACTAAAATAAATGAAGAGGTCAGAAGAAGATGTGGGGTGGAGAACCTTGAACATAGATTAAGGAAAATGAGGTTGAGATGGTTTGGTCATG
>JANCMA020233130.1:0-12872 GCA_024336925.2 Zoanthus solanderi | reverse complement strand
TATACTTAAATGATATTTGTATTTTTATGCCTTAATTTTTTAAATTATTTTACTTCAATGGAGAATCAGATTTTAAAGTTTTTACCACTAGGCCTCTCCATTTTATTTAGCGATCTGCGTTTTACTACATCTAAACTGCAGAGAACTGCTGGCAATGTTGGTTTTATCAGCAAATGCTTGAGACAAAGGCTCACTCTAACCTTCGCCAAAGTAAAGGGAAATTTCAAGAATGACAAAGACCGCTTCTCAGGAGTTAAAAAGATTCTTAACTCCGAACTTCGAGAACAACAACAGAATCTAAAGATCCTATCCAATTCCTACAGCCAACTACGAGACAAAATCACCGCCAAATACGGCCGAGGAGCATTCAAGTTCACTCAAAAACTCGTACATTCTTTCTTAACTAAGGAACGCCGTTCTTCGCTGGCCACGAAAACTAAAAAAATTAACTTCATGATGTCCCGCGTGAATAAGAACAACAAAGACGACTATCAAGTCCCCATCATCAATCTTACCAATTTTGAGATCCCAGCTACAGCCACAGCACAATTGAAATTCGGTCTTCAACAAAGTTTCGTCGATAAAAACAAACAAACAAAGATTTTCATCGCAGCCGAGTTCGAACGTCTCGCCTACACAGTTGACTCCTCCGTTTCAAATGAACAAAAAGATAATTTTCATCACTACCTACGATCATGTGTAAAACGCTTGTCCCAAAATGTTTTTAACACATTAGATAACACTTGGAAATCTCTCCAGAAACTGACCTCAAATCCAGATATTGTCGTATTACAAGGTGATAAAGACTCTTCTGTCGTCATCATGCCAAAAACTTCATATAACGAGAAATTACAAGAGATGATTAATGACGGGATAGCCAACGGAAAATACCAAAGAACTTCCGACAACACTATCCAAGATCTACAATCTTTTCAGTCTTTTCTGTACCGAAATTTTAAGAACTGCAAAAACGAACATTTTTTCTACAGCGATGTCAGACCCACTTCCAACAAGCCAGCTGTACTCTTCGCTACGGCTAAGACCCACAAATTTGCCGATTTCAAGAATATCACAACTGAAAATCTTAAACTGAGACCTATTATCAGCACCTGTGGCACGTACTACTATCAATCTGCTAAATCATTGGCCAAGTATCTTGCTCCACTTGCAGAAAACGAGTATACTATTAAGGACACTCTAGAATTTTCAGACCGCCTCAAAGACCGTACACTAGATGAAGATGAAGTCCTAGTATCATACGATGTTTCTTCACTTTTCACAGAAGTCCCTCTTGAGGAAACCATAGATTATATCATTCATCAGATCTACAGCGAAAACAAATTGCCGCATCTTTCCAACAAGCTTATCTTTAAACGACTCCTTCAGAAAGTTACACAAGGTTCCGTCTTCTCCTTCAATGGAAATTTGTACAAACAAATTGATGGGTGCGGCATGGGTAACCCGTTGTCGCCTGTGATTGCAAATATATTTATGTCCAAGCTCGAAAACGATGTAGTCACCCCTCAAGCCCCGCCGTTCTACGACCGGTATGTTGACGATATTTTTACTAAAAAATCCAAAAATAAATCAGATGAACTCCTGGAATCCATGAACTGTTATCATAAAAACATCAAATTCACAGTTGAAGAAAATCCGACTCATTTTCTTGACACCGAGCTACATTTCACCGAAAACTCATTTTCAACTTCAGTGTTCAGAAAACCCGGTAAACTACCAGTACATTGGTCGTCACAAGTACCGAGAAACTGGAAGAAAAATGCAATTTTAACATCGCTACATAGAGCAAAGCGCATTGCTTCAAGCTGGGAATCTGAAGTCCGAAAAATCAAAGAGATTTTTTCCAAAGCTGCTTATCCTATGTGGTTTATTAACAAAACTATCAATGATTTTATCCACCCGACGTCGTATCATGAAACCATTCTTCCGACACAGTGGTTCGACGACCGTAAATCAATCAGTATTGAAATTCCATTCTGCAAGCGTAATGAAGACGAAACAAAGAAGTTAATTAATAAACTAACTTTTTTCACCCAAGGCCATTTTAAATTTCGCATTGTTTGGAGAACCCGCAAAATTCGATCTCTCTTTAAATTAAAAGACAAAACTAACCATCCATCAAGTATTGTTTATTATAGCGCTTGCACGTCCTGCAATTCCGCCTACGTTGGGGAATCTGCCCGGAACTTTTCCATCAGAGAAGCTGAACACGAGGACACCGAAAAGCTTTCAGAGCCTGCCCTTCCCTCTGCAGCCAAACCTGGCCACATTTTTCCTGGACCTTTACTTAAATGATAGTTGTATTATTAATGCCTTATTTTATTACATTATTTTATTTTAATGGAGAATCAGATTTAAAGTCTAAGTATAATTATAGAAGCAGGCGATGAGGAAAAAAAAAGAAGAAAAAAAAATTGCAGCTTGCTTATTCCTTTCTTTCACTCGTAAAGGGATAAGTATTCATTCGTAATACTTCGAATTCATTTCGTATTTTATATACAAACTTTGATATATATTTTTTCTGAGTTGTTGCTTGAATAGATCTAAGTACTCCTCTTCCTCCATCGATCAATCAATTGACACATTATTTGATCAGCTATCAGATGTCTTCCATTCTGCTATATCTAAACTATATAGCAGAGGTGAGTCAACCATGCAGACGTTTCTTTTGATTCATTTTTAACCCAATTATGATCCACCTGGCATTATTACTTACCTATACATCGGCCGGAAGTTTGGCTTTAGACTACGGTCAGTATATATACTTTGTTAAAGGTCTTTTTCCATAGAAAGTATACAAAAGATACGTGTACATAAATTTCCTGTACTACTAGGAACTATTTCAACGATCAATCTTATACAAAATTACAACTTATTTTAAAATGCTCTAATGAGTTCAAAATGATATTATCGATTAATGTTATACTTACTGTGATTCTTAAGTTTTAATTGGGTTGAAACAATATTGATCCTAATAAATATAGAAACTTACAGTTTTGTTTGGCATTTTACTTGGAAAAGGTCAAACTTAAATCTTCCATGATACTGAATACAAATGTTGATTTTACAACTGTTGCGCTGAGGTATTCAAAAAGTTACATTACATTAGGGTGTCTGGAGGTTATTCCACAAATTAGATTTGGATGATAAATAATTTGAAGTTAAATCCGGCATAAAACTTCGAAGTCATCAGCAACTTTTCCAAAAACTGTTAAGTATATAGAGTTAAGATTATTTGAGACATAGAAGAAGACACCATGCACTACCCTGCCTGATGGAATACGTACGTATGTAGGCTGTGAAACAAACAAAACCAAGAACAAACTGAGTAAACTTGTGTTTGACTCAGCTTTTCTTAATCTTTGTTCTGGTAAGACTTACAAAAAAATTCAGTAATGGCTAATATAGCTCAGAGAGGATGTGAACAAGATTGTTTTATTTTGCTTGAATAATTCTAACATTTGTAACTGAAAAGATGATGTTATTAGAAAAAGACATTCACCAAGTCATATTGCTATGAAAGTTAGTAGAACTGTATCAGTAGTAAGGCAAAATTATCAACTATTGGCATGTTTAAATAAAAACTGCATCTAAATTAGTATTTATATAAGATGAGAAACGTTACTTCCAAAAGATGAAAGTATCAAGTTTCGAGAGAATCAAGAGCGAACTCGTTCGCCTTAAAAAAATTGTTGTAGCAAAATCTCTGTACAACTTTCTGTTTCTTTGAATCCGGTCTGGACCAAGTCAACCAGATAATAATGTATAAAATAAGTACAAGAAAAGTTGACAAACAGTGATAATAAGTTTTAGTAAGTATATTTCGATCGGCCACACGATCTTCATCAGGTTATAAGGATATCTTTATATAAACATGAGTAATATCTATTGGGAAAACGAAATCATGATATGTCAAGTTTGTCAAAAAATTTAGAAATTTGAAAATGAAAAAGGATAAAACCAACGGGAAAAAAAAGTAGAAAATGTGATAACTACAGATCATTTCTTACGTTAAGTTTCAAGAGCATTAATATATAGGCTTTGAGGATGAGATGTGCTTCCCGAGCCTTGCGGACCGAATCTCTATTTCTAAGGATTTTTTCAATGAGGATTAGTTGAATATCATTAGAAGAGTGATTAGGGAATAGCAAAAAATGTTTTGCAGCGATGGTAGTTGAAGATTTACTATTAGGGTTATCTACTGTTCTTCGATGCTCTTTAAAGCTTATAAAAACGAATGTAAATATATATACATATATTGAAAACTTTTGTGCCCGTTTTTCTTGCTATTAGCCTGTGAGGATTATGACCATGACTGCGCCAAGTGGGCAAACAAAAGGTTTTGCTTCACACACACGAAATACATGATGATTGTTTGCAGAAGGAGCTGTGGAGCATGCGGAACTGGTTTGTCTAATGCAATAGTGCATACCTATATTTAGCTTTTTACTGACTATATGTATATACATATACAACCCACACTGTCACATACACACAGACACACACACGCAGACCAATTAAAAACCTAAAGAACAGGTTACTATTCTCTAATTTAGTTGCGAGCGACAACCAAAATGGCGCCAAAGTTGTCGATCAACGTCGTGAGTTTAAATTATTGCACAAAATACTGAAATATGGTTTTACAGTTATGGCAGCAGAAGAAAAAGAAAGAACTCTCGACATTTTTGCTGCCGTTTAACAAAACTTAAACAACGAAGAATTTATAGAAAAAGACAGCTGCAAAACCTCAGACTGTCGAAAAAACTAAATGGCTTCAGTTCTGAATTAACACTTAAAAAATTGATAAAGTTGGAGCACATATCTAGAAAACCCTGCCATTTCTCAAAAAAGACATTTTTCAAAAAAAATATGGAAAGTCTTCATGATTAGAAATGTTTATAGTTATTTAATTCAATTTAAATTTAGCGTGGGCAATTAAGTTCTAACTTGCTATATATTTAAAAGCATTGGATAAACTAGTTAAGAAGTACTTTCTCGTGGGATATACCGTAGAAAATACCACTTGTATTTTCGAGGAGCGTGGCATTTGTTACAGGATCCCATTTGAAAGCATTACATAATTATTATGTATGATTTAGGAGTGGATTAGAGGGAGTAAACTTTATTGTAAAGAAAAAAAATACAAAACTAGATCAGTCAAAATAATACAAATAGTTGTAAAAGAATAGAGCAAAACGTATACAAGAGTTAAGATATTGTTTGTTGTTGAATTTTTTTTTTATTTTATGCTTTGTCAAGATAAATGAAGATAAAGTGTGAAAGCCATATTGCAATATATAGATGCAAATAATTAGCTTTATGCATTTTGTGCCAAATACAAATGTTGGATACATTTGAATGGTGTGGTTTAATTGTTCTTCAATATCCCATTATAACAGCTAGATGCGAGAATTATGACAACAGATGTGAAGGGTTGGCCAAAAAGGGAGAATGCAATAATTCTACAAAGAAATATTTGATAGCTACACAATGTAGAAAGGCTTGTAATTCCTGCGGAGGTGAGCTCGATAATTCTTAATAGAATAAGATATTATCCCAAGAGCGCATTTTTTAGGGTTACAAGTAGTTTCTATTCTAAGAAGGACAGGTTACAATAGAGTTTCAGAATGAGATAGAAACCTACTGTTGACGACAAGAATCTACAAGTGTTCGGGTTTGTCTTTTATGTTGCTGGTAAAATAGACTAAAGTTCGGCTAGCATCTGGAAGAACAAAGTACTAGTTACAAGGCTAGAATGGCTTTGCAAATACTTGGTCTAGTAAGTGTTGCAGCTGCATCCGGCTTGCCCCTGTGCAACACTTGTTTGACTCTAGCCACATGCACCCATATGTGACTGGTATAATTTTGACTATATTGTGTCTTAACTTTCCTTTTTAGGTACAGCTTCGTATAGAAATTAAGTGTTGATGAAATTCTTCAAAACCCCAAACCAAGCAGATGAAATGAAACGTATTGAGATCATAGTTTGCCTTTCATGGCGTTTAATTTCTCTTTTGCCCCATGTAAGTTAATTCGGATTCAAGAGTCCAGAACATATTTGCTTGTGGAACTCAGAATGCTACTTTTAGGAATCAGGAATCCAAGTCTAGGAATCCAGAATCACAGATAATCAACTTTTTGGAATCCGGAATCCACTGAGGTGGAATCTTGAATCCAGTACCTGGGATCCGGAGTTCGCATCATGGAATCTTGAATCCAGTATCTGGGATCCGAAGTCCACTTCATGGAATCCGGAATCCAAGTCTGTCATGGATTACCTTGCACAAGGCGATCTCTTCAAGCATGTTCACTTGATGGGTTATTATTCAAGGCCATTATGGCTTGTTTCTTTGGAATGCTTTCCTTTGCTTATAAAAAACATGTAAAATAGGGAAATAATGTATTAATTCCAGGCTCTTGCAAACTCTACTGCATATTTGCCTACTGCTTAGACCTTATTCAGCAGTTCTTGTGTCAAAACGTATACAATTGTTATCATTGGGTTTTCGTTTTCATATATCTTTGAATGAATCTTAGTTTTGATCAAATCGTATTGATTTTTATTGAAGTAAAACTCCTTCTCCCATTATTCCTTGGCAAATATAAACAGTGCCTTCGAATCTATGGGATGGCGCCAAACATGCACAAACAAATATCTTTCTCGTCTCTTGGTCTATTATAATTATTATTATAACTTCTGAAAAAATCAAATTAATCATTATGATTATGACTGTGACTGTGACTGTGACTGTGACGGTGACTGTGACTGCTGCCACTGTGGCTGTAACGGCTGTGGCTGTGGCTGTGGCTGTAACTTTGACGGCTGTGGCTGTGGCTGTGGCTGTGGCTGTGGCTGTGGCTGTGGCTGTGGCTGTGGTTGTGGCTGTGGCTGTGGCTGTGGCTGTGGTTGTGGCTGTGGCTGTGGCTGTGGCTGTGGCTGTGACTGTGTCGGCTGTGGCTGTAATTGCTATGGCTGTAATTGCTATGACTATGACAGTGACGGCTGTGGCTGTGACAGTGACGGCTGTGGCTGTGACTGTATGTGACGGCTGTATCACTGTGACTGTGACTGATTCTGATTAAGATTATGATTGTTGAGCCTAAGCTTAAAAACGCTGTGGTTATTTCTTGTGGCCATAACCATCAACTGAAGCAAATTTCTATGTAAAAATGCATATTATATATTTTTGTAAAGAAATGGTTAAATAAATGTTGTTGTTGTTGTTGTTGTTGTAAGCTCTTTTGAGTTTATTTCAGTACTCATCCATCTCTAGTGTGACATCCTTTTTCCTTTTTCCTTTATCCGGTTTGGACAGTGGAAACATGCAGGAACTATGACGATCAATGCGAACGGCTGGCTAAACAAGGCGACTGCAGTAAAAGTAAAACGAATTTCTACATGGCTACCCGGTGTGCAAAGGCTTGTGAATTATGCGTTGGTAAGTAAGTTACATTCATCAATTTTACAGATAAATATCAGGTCCTGGAAGGATTAGCTATTTCCAGAAATTATATTCTTACGAAGAGAAACATATGAAAAGAATGCATATAAAACTCTAAGGAGGAAAGGAAAACAAAACATGAGCTCGTTGTGTTATGACAATGATTTGTTCTACTTGCGTTAGCTTCCAATGAGCTTCCTGTTAGCCGTAATTTCCGGGCTTTCTGTGTATTGCCCCAAGTGAGGACAGACCATAAAATTGACTGATTTTTGCGGGAGTTGCGATTTATAAGCTTGAAGCTTTTGTGTAGTTTGCGGTTTCTGCTAGTTTCGACCGGGTGGAGCATCCTGGATTGTATGTATATATTCCCTCGTTTTGGATTGTTATTTAGTCGCATTTCTGACACGATTTCTATGCGATTTCTAGTGAATTTCGTTGCTTATTCTACTAATAAATAAATCTGAATTCTAAATAATTAAATCTGTTGAGTTCAAGTGGCGTAGCGGGACCGAAAAATCCAAACCTGGGTGTATAAATTCGATCTTGCAAATAGCACACGCTGGATTACAAAAATATTGATTCAGCTTTCTTTATTTAAAGAATAATTTCATATGTTTTATAATAAGTGTAGCCAGTCTTCTCAATATATCAAGCGATGATGCACGAGTATTAGATTTGAATTTTTGTTTTTTGCGGTTGTAAAATATTATCTATGCCATTTCCATTTCCGTTTCTATTCTATTTCCATTTTCATTTTCATTTACCGTTACCATTTCTACTACTGGTACTGCTATTGCTATTACTATTAGCAGTACTAAATTAATACTTTTACTGAATCTATAAGCAATACTGCTACTGTGCCTTTACAACTAGTGTTACTGTTACTATCTTTATGATCAAGTATGTTGCTATTAAAACTGACAACCATTTGTTTTTGAAGAGTCTTGTGGACACAAACCCAGTGCTCGCATTGTTGGTGGAACCGAGGCCCCAAAACATTCCTGGCCGTGGCAGGCTATGATAGTAGATAGTTGGGGTCGACAGTTTTGCGGTGGAACTCTTATACACCCTCTGTGGATACTTAGTGCCTCTCATTGCTTTCACGCAAAAGTATCTGGAATGGCAATAAAGTGAGAATGAGTTTTTATCAGTGAAAGATGCAATTTAATACTGGCGTGAATGTTTTATTGTTTATTCCAAAACAGTCTGACAGTCATGTTATAGAGCAAAAAGTTTTCAGTGGCTGCCAGCCACCAACCTTTATATAACTAATATTGAATAACTAATATTGAAACTTTGATTCCAACGGAAACACATCAGAATAAACTCCTTTTTAATAAGTAAATCTTTCTCTTTGTATCAATTCTAGAATTTCGCTATTTAAAAAAGAGCCTGTTTAAATTAATAACTGTTTCTCGAGTTTCGGAAAAAGAGAATCCTTCCTTGTATGTTTCCGAGTTAACATTCAAAGTATCGAAAATCCCGAAAAACAAAGTTATTACGAAACCATGTTTACATAATAAATGTTAAACGGTGTTTCAACATATCAGAGAACGCGTACTATCAAAATTATTTGATAAAATAAAATGACTTCTTTTCAGTAGGTAGGTGAACGTATTGAGATTAAAGGCCAAATTAGTCAATGAGTCAATGAATCATTTTATTTAACCCGATAAAAAAACAACTGTAACCCTAAACCTAACACTAACCCTGACCCGAAAAACCGCTCGCTGACTCATAAATAAACTCATGACTCATTGACTCATTCGACCAAAATAAAAATATATTCTCGTACTTATGTTTATCTGTTTAGCTATAGGAGGAAAAAGAAGCGCCAAGGAACTTGGAAAATCTGGAAAAATCGAAAACTTAATCAATGTAAAGGGATGTGAATGATGTGTAACCGAGTTTCTGCTCATTCATACCTGTCGATCGAAAGTATTTTCCACTTCTTCGGTGCCAATGCCACTGGTTGAGACAGAAGCATTGACGGCTCGGGTGTTGGCGCTGTTTGAGCCTTCGTTCGTGGATTTCTCCTCAGGTTTGGCTTCCTTTATATCTTTAGCTTTCCCCTCCTGCATGTGGAAGTTAAAACAAAATAATATGTTTTATGGTCATATAAATTGTTAGAAGGCAGCGTGGCTCAGTGGTCAGAGGTGGGGATTTAAATGCGGAAAGATCCGGGCTCAAATCCCCGACTCGGACTATTGAATGAATTTGTCCTCGGTGATCCCAGGGGCAAATTTACCACACTTTGTAATTAGCAAACTGGTTTGCCTCCTACCAGTTGGGATTCTAACTGCGGATTTTAAAATGATACTGAAATAACTCTTTAGGGGTGTTGTCATTAGAGATCCATGTTATTTCATATTTCATAAATAGGTTTCAGCTCAGGGATTGGTTTAGGAGTATTTGGTGGTGATAATTCGTTGGATAAAATGGGTTAATTACTTGCTGGACAGGAAAAAACGAAGCAATGTTTCTAAATTTATCAAAATCCGCCTCTAGATCCGCCTCGCCTAGTATAAGGTAATCTGAATTCTGAAATTCAGGAAGCATTTGCTCATGGATTCCAAAACATAAAAAAAAAATTTGAAATCTGGAATCCTACTCTTTGGAATGCCGACTCCAGGTCTAGCAATCCGGAATCCTGGAAAATAGACAATTTGAAATCCAGAATCCAACTCTTTGTAATGCGGACTCCAGGTCTAGGAATCTGGAATCCAGTTCCTTACCTAACATATAGGGCGAATTCGCCATTGTAACCAAAAATTCTTGTATGACTGCTGTGGTAACTGCCTTGAATCGAACACTCCCTGGAGCTTATCTATTTTAGAGCTTCCAGAACAAACTCGTTCCCAGAGCTTCTCCCTTGGCTTAAACCCAGAAGGGATGTGGGGTGGTTTTGTTTGAGGTTCATTCCCAGAGCTTCTTCGATTCCTTGGCTTAAACCAAGAAGGGATTTGGGGAGGTTTTGTTTGAGAAAGAGGATTATTTATGAAAACAAACTCATTTATAAATCGTTGACTGCCAGAGAATATATCATAAAATGACAGAAAGCTTTAAGAAATGTCTATAGTGTCTCTCGGTTTCTTTTGTGTTTATTTAAAAGCTGAATTTTTCGAATATTGCTGTTATTATTATTTCCTTAAGAATTTTGTTTTTATTTTTATTGTTCTTATTATGATTATTATTATTATCATTCTATTAACATCGTTATAACCATCATTGGTATTATTCATAGAACGTTCCAATGTTAATGTCTTTAAAGGTATCTAGGACTTAAAACTTAGTCTAGCATCCATAATCTAAGAGGTCAGTTACACAAGCTGAAAAATCAAGTAAGGACGCGCGTCAAAATATTGGAATTTAAGTTGGTTCACATCTGTACCGGTGATCTCTTTTAACGTCTTGGAAAAAATAGGCCAAAGGAAAAAATACGAATGCATTTGAAAATGCGGAGTATTGATACTCCACTAAGAGTGGACAAGATCAGTTCTCTAATACTAATATGATACTTCGGTAACTGGTACTGCTGTATGCTGTTGTAAAGTAAAAAAAAAATGGCGACACATGACATGATGCGGTTCTACCTGATCTCGCACCCAAACTTCACTACCATTCACGAAGAGCGTAATTTGGTCGGCTCTCTTTTTGTATCAGTTTGTCCTCGATGTAATGCTTTATGGCGGTTATCAGCAGGTCCTAGATCAGAGCCTTCTCCCGGCCCGTCGTCGCGTTAGGGTGTTTCAGTAAGGGAACAGGTACCTGCCCAGCTTGTGTTGCAGCGAACAATTAGTTAGGGCCACCTAAATGGACCTAATTTGAAATTCTGCACTACAGACTCTATTCAAGAATGGCAACAACTTTAATATTCCAATGTCTATATTCAAATTAGCCATGCTAACCTCATTCTGGAACTCAACTTTCAAAATAATATGTTACCCGCAACGACGCTGGCAGAGTTAATCCGAATGTGGACAAAAGGAAATTAAAGTCGCCCTCATTTTTGAATAGGCTTATTATTTCGCTTATTCTTTGGTTTCAGTATGCAAAGTTCCGTCAAGTAGAAATATGTTTCAACAACTACCATTGCCTTCTTCCCTTCCATTCCACTAATTTTCCTCACCTACCATCCCAGGGGTCGACCTTCTGTGGACACCAGTTATAGGTGAATAAATAATACGTACAGTTGAAAAGGTCAAAGGATTATTTACTGAAATATCTTGTGCTAAGTTCTTATAGCATGCCAGCTTTATAAAATGGTGCCATTTGATTAGACCGCCAGGGAAGGAAGCTTAATTATGAATCTACGTGTGCCTCCTCTTTTACATTTGCATGACTTGCACCAAGGGGTAATAATTTTTTTGTGAAATTTAAATGTTACTTGTCAAATATTTATTTATTATTTGACGCACCTCAAATTGACGTGAGTTTCGTCTGAAATTCTTGATTGCTAGAAATCGTTCCTTCCACGTTAGACGCTTTTTTTCTCTTGTTTTCTTTTTAGATGATTTATTTTCCTCCCTCTCTTCTTGCGCAGACTCTAAACACAAGCAGCAGCAATTCAAGACTCGTTCCCAAAGTAGCTTTAGATACTTTTGAGCAATTTCAAGGCCATTTTCTTCTTTCTGCGTGGCAGTTTCCCTGGTACCTAGATAACACAACACTATTACTTGATGCTCCCGATTTCGCCTTCTACTTTACAATTATTTTTATCACATCCGTGATTGAAATGCAGGATGAGATATTGTGAGGAGGCTAAAATGTCACTTCCGTGCGGCTGTTAGCACGGCTTTTAGGACTGGGACGAGCATTTTAAAAATATCAAACATGGCGGGTTTCTCTCAGGCTAGGCTTTGCAATGTGCTTTGTGTGAGTAACGTCTGCTCTACAGTTATTTTAACTTTAATGTCTAGATCTGGCTATGGAATAGAATTAGAATCTCAGATTATTTTCCAGCTTTAATTTAATACTACTCGAAGTTTAATCCCGTAAACTCGAACAAGGTGGTTTCTCAGGCCAGTAGTTTTTAAAATAAAGATGGGAATGACATTCCAAACTAACCGAAGTAAGCATATAGACTGCGGATCCAAGGAGGATCTTAGCATTTTTTTAAATGACAGGCTATCCATCCTTTGAATTAATAGCAGCAAAATTAGATCCAATTTCTACGAAGAGCTAGGAAACATTTGTGTATCCCCCGATATTCTACCTCTTAGGAAAAAGTGTTTTTGTACAGGCAAAAAAATTGAAAGTTGTAATAATTTAATAATCTTAAAAAAAATGGAATCTTGACATTGCATTTTAATTTTAAATGGTAAATGGATGAGATGGCTAACAAAAAGCTACGGTCACAAGTTAAAAATCAACCTCACATTCTTAGTTTGATTTTGAGCTATAATTTTAAAT
>JANCMA020233026.1:0-12872 GCA_024336925.2 Zoanthus solanderi | reverse complement strand
ACCCAAGACTTGGGAGCAAGTTATTGATCCATTGCCCATTGAACCAGTTTCCGGTTCCTGCGGTACTGCGGCTTACTTCGGTATGCGCATGATTATCGAAGATACTGCAACCGATCCCTTATGCGAGTCCTTAAAAAAGCAAGCTTTAGCTCATAATCTCAGAGCCTGGTGGTCTGAGCCAATTAAATCCGATACTAGCAAAGTTTTGGGGACTTTTGCTATGTATCTCAACGAGTCGCGATCGCCGGATGAGAGCGAATTAGAAATGCTCGAATCCCTTGCTAGAATTGCGTCCCTAGTTATTCAACGCAAGCAAGCAGAAGCAGAGCTACACCAAGCCAAAGAAGTAGCAGAAGCAGCATCCCATGCCAAAAGCCAATTCCTCTCAAAAATGACTCATGAACTACGTACCCCCCTCAACGCTATCTTAGGCTTTACCCAGGTAATGGCTCGTGACAATTCTCTAAGGGCAGAGCACCAAGAACATCTACTTATCATCAATCGCAGCGGTGAGCATTTGCTGGATCTGATTAATGAGATTTTGTCAATGTCTAAAATTGAAGCTGGTCAACTCATCCTCAATGAAAATCGCTTTGATCTCTATCAGCTACTCGGCTGGAGCGCCGCCGACGAACACGAGGCACAAGGGGAAGCACAACTTGATTTTTTTGACCAGATAGACGACTCGCAAACTACTGAGGATGATTGGGTTTGGGTCGAAAAACGCTCAACAGAATCTGACGACTTGCCACAAGAACAACCAGAAAACGCTGAACCAATCACTGTTGAAAATAGTGAAAAATCATCGCTCGAACTTCTGTTTAATGATAACGAAAACCTATCTCAACAGCATTATTCTTCAAAAGAGGAAAATGAAAGCAATAAACTTAGCCAAAAAACTTCCCTACAGATTCTCTTTGACGAGCGCAGCTTTGAGAACAATGAAAGTAGCGCCGCAGAGTCAGACCATGCGACAGAGTCTTCGTCAAGGAGTTTAGATAAACAAACTTCACTGCAGATTTTGTTCGACGAAAATGCGTCAGAACTAGCCCCTGCAAGTAAAGGAAGCGAAAATACGAGTCAAAAAACATCTCTGGAGATGTTGTTCGAAGAACCGGCAGCAACAAGCCGCAGTGGCTTAAAAGCTGAAACATCGACCAATAAATTTCTTCCACGCAAAGTCCAAAAGAAAAAACTCACCAGTTCAGGGATAAACAGTAGATCTGAGGAGAGCATGGAAACTAGCGAGGTTCTCTTGTCTCAACAGAGGTGTATCACAAGGAGACAAAAACGACTTATGCTCCAGAGACAGGTTGGAGAAGAGCCTTCACCGTGTAAGGAAAAGAAACCACGCAGCTACGGAACGGCAGCTGGACGACTAAGTCTAAAACAGACCAAAAGGGAATCTAAACCTCACCACAAACCAAGGGGAGGTAGGAAGAAGAACAAAGGTGTTAATGGAAGGACACCACTGAGAAAGTCAGGACGAAACCAAACCGAATAGTAGTAAATGACATGAACACGAATTTAACATTCGATCGTTTTTTAACATTTTACATTAACATTTGTGAGCTTGAAAAAGTAGAAAACGTCGAATTTTGCTTTTAAAACACCCGGAGATTTTTTTCTTGTTAAAACATTTACCAGTATATATTAACCGCTATCGTTAGATTTGAATAGTTCCAGGAATTAAATGAGGCATAATTTTTTTAAAAAAAGCCAACTCAAAACATTGTCAGGTCAACATTATACGTGATCATTCAATAAAAAATGAAGAAATTTAATTTCGATTCATTTATTATACAATCTATTGAAACTTAAAAAAGAGTCAAAATTGTGCCCGAATTTTATTCACTATCCATGGAAACGAAATACAATGTTTTGGTCTTGAGTAATTTCGAGCGAGAAGTCATTTTATGAGTCATCATGAGTCAGGTTATGAGCCGGTCACTCAGCGGTTTTTCGCCGAAGGTTAGGATTATGTTTAGGATTAGGATTGGGATTAGCTTTAGTGTTAGTGTTGGGGCTAGGGTTAGGGTTAGGTTTACCGGTGTTTTTTTTCCTAAGGTTAAACATTTTGATTCATGACTCATTCACTCATTAAAACTAAAACTTCAATCTCCCTTCCAGCAAACTCGTTGTCGAGGGGACGACTTTTGAATGAAATCTCGTCCTCTCGCCAACGAGTTTGCTTCGCTAAGTGTGTTCTCGTACTCGGATCTAAAGGTCTCGCAAACAGACAAAAAATTTCCTCGACTGTTGAATGTTGACTGTCGAATAGGCATGCGCAAATATGAGAGATTTTCGGCACAAGAAGATAAAATTAGTTTCTCCAAGCGCTCATGGATTATTCAGTCCGATGTATGTATGTACTTGTAAAGACAACAAATTTTTGAATATAGAAAGGAGAAATTTAAAAACAAATAGAGCAGATAAATTATTCACAACGATATTTCACGAGTCCCACTTTTGTTTCGCAAATACAAAACATTTAATTTTTCTTAATTTTTGAAAGTATGATCTAGTCCGCAATTTATCAATACATTGTAATACGATACAAACGAATTATTCTGAACTTCTTAGTGATCACATTGATTTTTCGCCAAATGAAGACGTCGATAGAAAGAAACGAGACGGCGTGACTGCTTCGCAAATTTCTGTACGAAAACGAACATTTTTGAAGAACTATATTCGAACTCTCTTCTAAAGACCTCTAATGTCAATTTAAAATTCTCGCATTTACTTTTTTCTCGCAAACGTTGCAAAAAAAGAAATCACAGTTTAAAGAAATTAACAACTTGCGTACTTACATGGAAACAAAACAAAAAGTTGTCAAAAATGCTTATTGAAGTCTTCCCTTTCTATTAGGAAGGAAAGATAGATGATCTGAAGAAAACAAACGTACCTGTAGATTTTGTACCGTATCCGCCAAATAGAACATTTGCCAGGGATCTGTTCATAGCTTTGCACATGATGTACGAAAGGATGCCTCCAGAGAAACCAACTAAAGCTCCAACAATCGTCAGAAGATCGTTGTTCAACATAAAGCCCTCGGCACAGAGCGCCCAGCCACTGTAACTGTTTAATACAGTAATCACCACGGGCATATCAGCACCACCAATAGACGCGGTCATGTGTACACCCATGATGGAGGAGAGAGCAGCTGTTGTGCCTGTAATAAAAAAGAAGAGATTAATATCTTTACTTTCTTAAATAGAACATTCATAAAAGCACCTTACCGTTGGCTATTAAGAGTTATTTCCTTTTGTGACATGAGTTTCCAGAAATAAATTTGACACTTAGGTTCGTTTCAAGGGAAATTGTATGAAATATATGGATTTTCTCAAAACGGAAATCCCGCAATCAAGGCGGAAACTTGCCAATGGAATTGTATCTTCAACATTAAAAGTCCATAGCCTTTAATTTCAGGAGAAAACAAGGACACCAGAATTTTCTTCTTTAAAACAGGTGGGGCACCAGACGACAAGACTTCAAAAATGCCAAGTGATTGCTTTCTTTTCTACACTGATCATGAAAAAACAAAGCAGAAAATTTGAAGGCGCTTTTTACGGGATTACGGTGATTGATGATTTGTGACAATAAAGATGATGACAACGATGATGGAGACAGAGGTGATGGTGAAAACGATGATTCATGATTTGTGACAATAGAGATGATGACAACGATGATGGTGACAACGATGATTGATGATTTGTGACAACAGAGATGATGACAAAGATGATGGTGGTAACGATGATGGCGCAAAGGTGAATGTCACAATGATGATTGATGATTTGTGACAACAGAGATAATGACAATCAAGATGGTGACAACGATGATTGATGATTTGTGACAACAGAAATGATGACAAAGATGATGTTGGCAACGATGATGGTGCCAAAGGTGAATGTCACAACGATGATTGATGATTTGTGACAAGAGAGATAATGACAACCATGATGGTGACAACGATGATTGATGATTTGTGACAACAGAGATGATAACAAAGATGACGGTGGCAACGATGATGGTGACAAAGGTAATGGTGACAACGACGATTGATGACTTGTGACAATAGAGATGATGACAACGATGACGGTGACAAAGGTAATGGTGACAACGACGATTGATGACTTGTGACAATAGAGATGATGACAACGATTGTGGTGGCAACGATGATGGTGAAAAAGGTGATGGTGACAACGATGAGAGATGATTTGTGACAATAGAGATGACAACGATGATGATGGCAACGATGACGGTGGCAACGATGATTGATAATTTGTGACAATAGAGATGACGTCAACGATTGTGGTGGCAACGATGATGGTGACAAAGATAATGGTGACAACGATGATTGATGACTTGTGACAATAGAGATGATGACAACGATGATGGTTACAACGATTACTGATGATTTGTGAAAATAGGGATGATGACAAAGATGATGATGACAAAAGTGATGACAACGATGATTCGTGATAATGAAGAGGATGATGACAGTGTTAATGGTAGTAACGATGGTTACAACGACGATAATCGAATCAGTATCTTACCTAACATCCCAAGTCCAACTGTTGTGTCATTTGAAGTCATAAACCAACCCATGGCCCCGACGTTAGCAGCTGCCATTGCAAGGTTGTAGAAATTCTTTCCAGTAAGGTTGAGTGCTTTTGATTCTAATAACCCCTGCAGCTTTCCAAAGGCGATAAGCGAGCCTGTGAATGTAATACCGCCTATAAAGGTGCCCAGAAAAATTGCCGACTTGTGGACGTTTCCCATTGGGTCCAGAGCAAAGTGATCGCAATCAGTCAGGTACTTCGAGATCGCTGTCAGTACAGCGGCAAGTCCTGCGGAAAAAAAGGACGTTTGATTGTTGTATTAAGGCAAAACTCTCAAACAATGTCAGTTGACGAGATGTATAACGTTTGGCACAAAGTCTCCCTTACAAGATTGTTAAAAGTCACAAACAAAACTCAAATTAATCACTTAGGAAAAAAATCTAGATGACAGGTTGATAACTACATATGGGAACAGTTTTCCAAAAATTTTATTCATTGTAAAAAGTATGCATATGTTTGATCAACCAAACCAATTTAATAATAGGTAAATAAACTTGATAACCCAATTGCTTTTAACACTGCTCGGACAAAAAATTATGTTACAAAATTATTATGGTCATCCTCATTAATATTACTACTACTATTATTATTATTATTATTATTATTATTATTATCAGTATTGTTGTTATTATTATTATTGTAGTTTTTTACATTATCATCATTTTATCATTGTTGTTTTCCTTACCTACAAAGCTGTGGAAGGCAGCCACAAGCTGAGGAAGATCGGAGACAACTATTCTGCTCGATATGTACGCCCCAATGCTTCCCCCTACGCCCATCATGGCCCCCATTTGTGCTAACACTTCTGGACTGGGGTTAAGAGAACCAATTGTTGCCAACATACCAGTGGAGATACCGATAATACCTAAAGTCAACAAACCGTTTGTCAGATAATTGTAGCAAGGTTTACATTAAAAATATTCCTTTAACCCACAGTTAAAAACAAACTGGCTTTTACAACACGTGATGAACTTGATCCTCCAATCACCGAGGTCAAAGCCATTCGGTAATCGGAGCGGGATGCCAGCTTTAGTCATTCAAATCCAGTGCCTCTAAAACACAGAGCCACGTTGCCTCCTCCAAAACATGAAAGTGACAGTGTGCGCGGATCATTCGATCACAAACACTCGTGACTTGATCACATCTACTTGTTACTTGATCGCGCACACTCGTCCCTTGCTCACATTCATTTATCATGCACTTGAACACATTCAATCGTCACTTGCTCACACTTACTACATTCACTCGTCACTTGCTCACACTTACTCGTCACTTGAAGACGTCCACTTGCCACTTTCCACCTTGATCACGTTAACTCGACACTCGATCACGTACATTCGACACTTGATCACGTTTACTCGTCACTTGATCACACACGCACTCGCAAATAGATGACTTTCACTTGCCAATTTCCGACTTGATCACGTACACTCGTTACTTGATCACAATCATTTGTCACTTGATCACATCCACTTTTCACTTGATCAAACACGCTCGTCACTTGGTCACAACACTCGTTAAATAGATAGAGTTGATAGACAAACAGACAGACAGACAGACAGACAGACATACGAACGGATGGATAGATAGATTTATCCAAGCTTGTCTTGATTCATAGGGGAAGTTTGTTGTTCCAGTTTACCCCTTTAAAGTGCTCGATACAATGAAGTTGAGCGAAAAATATACAATGTGTATGACAAAAAAACTACAATTTCATCCCTACATCCCTATATATATTACATATAGCAAATTACTTACGGAAAAGTTTCCTTTGTCACTTACCCAAGGCATTTCCCTGACGGCAAGTTGTTTGTGTCGACAAACCCGCCAGTGCTCCAACACAACACAAGGACGAGGCCAGGTAGGCAAGCTGATCTATATGAGGATATCCAGCCATCTTGGCTGCAGCATAACCACCCAGCGCTACTCCTCCTGGGAGGGCGTACAAGTAAGTGTGCTCTGGGGGATCCTCTGAGGAGCAAACAACACGATATTTAATCAGCATCTCATAATCTCTATATATACTTACAGAAACCATTTCCTTTTAACTCCTTTACAGAAGGTTCCGAAGAAATAAGATACTTCACATATCAAAGCTTTTCACGTTTCACTAAAATAATGAGAGCTTTGCAGCTTTAATGGGCGGGCATGGTTGGCTCAGTTGGTAAGATCTCCGTTTGCCGACCACAACGTCCTCAGTTCGATCCCCGGCTCTGCCAAGATTTGAGCTGATTTGTGCGACTTTCTTTCCTGCCTAAGCTAACTCAGCTTTCCATCCTTCCGGGTTAGGCAAATGAGTACCTGCATCTGCTGGGAGCTAACCTGCGATGGATTAGTGTTCCATCCAGGGGAGTCAGAGACTCTCATCCGCTTAACACAACAGAAACCGGAGATAAGGGCCGGCTCCATGGGCCACTTGGCTCGTAAAGGATTTAGCTTTAGCTTGCAGCTTTAATATTCGTTCCGAGTCCTACATTGTTATCTGACTTTGTAATTCTGCTTCTATCAACCCTTTCCAGACAAAGCAGTATAGAAGTCTTGGTATTTGAAGACACTTAGTGCTCTTTTTTGTCTGGGCGAACAATGCGCCATAGAAACGGCCGAGGTCAAAGCTTTCGTCAAAAAATTGTTCCTCTTCTGGTGTTAAAAGTTAAGTTCTTTTAGGTATGAATAAAAAAAGGTTGAGACAAAACTTTCTGTTTTTGTTTGTCTCTGGTCAATATTTTTGAATTCATGAGGCCTTTGTTTTAACCTTGCAGTTTTGAATTACTTCTCGGCTATTCTGTTCTGTCAGCTATGCCGTGTTGCTAAAGTATAAAAAGACCGAAACAGTTCTCCATGACTTTTAAAAACAGTCAGCTTCACTATGTTTGTGTTAGATTTAAGAGATGATGACCACTACAAATACTTTTAGAGGCTTCAAGTTAGCTACTGGCACGTATGTACCATCGATACTTGATGAGAATCAAACAAAGTTCTACTTTTAGGCATCAAATATTAAGCCTGAAACTGTCTTCTTCGATACAGGAACTTACAACTTACCGCAAGTCAAAACTAAGACATCAGTATACTTATTGAATCATTTTTTAGTAAAACTATTGAAACTTAGGGGCAAAGCGTGATTGAGAACACACAACAAAATTCAATCTTTGCAGTATAAACAATGTGGCGACATTTCTAAGGAATAACTTTCGAAAAGGAAGAAAAGTACAGAGGAAAGAAGGGCCTGCTCAAGCTCTTCTGCAATTTTATAAAAGGCACAACACATGCCAAAAAAAAAGAACAATCACCTAATCAAAACTAAATTGGTTTTGAGAATGAAGAATCCAACCATTTGGAACATTAACTTGATGTACAGTAAACCTGAATATTTTTAATACGAAGTTCCATCACACATCGATGAAGTCAAGAGTGACTTCGCCGGCTTCTGCATGGAATACAAACTAGAAATTGTAAAGATCAAAAAACCAAAGGCATTTATTTTGGTTAAAATTGTTTAAAAACATGTAAAACATTGCACAAAGAAAACAAAGGATTGTACCAAGAAAACATTCAGCTTCGCCAACAAATAAATCAATACTTTTGACACCGAACAAGGGGACCAACGCCAATATCTTCGTCAATAATATTTTGAAATATGTTAGTAAACTTTTTAAGAGTGTATAAAGACGACTGTCTTTTTTGGAAGACGCATATTGACTACATCAGTAACAAACTTTCTCGACCCATTTGGATAACTTATAAAACTAGAATTCTTTTATCAAAAACGTGTAAACTATCATTATACTATTCGTTTATACATCCTTTATAACCAATTGCAATATATTTCAATAAGCCATGGTCTTCAACTTATCATACATCCTAAATTTACAATTCTTCTTCAAAATGCATTGTGAGTATAATCTGCTGCTCTGACTACCTTGCTCATTCTGTATCTCTTTTTACGTTTTAAAACATCAATTTTCTTCTTTCTGAAGATATAGGTCTTCTAGTAATTAGCAAGTAGTTTAATTACATGTGATTAATTGGTTAACGTTTAATACTGAAAATTGGAAATTAAGAAATACTATTAGCAGATCAATTCACTCTACACCTTACTATCACAGTCATCTTTTTCGCACAACACTAAATTACTCTGGCTAACTCGACCATAACTTTCGCTTTCATTTTTCTACAGTATAAATTTATATATTACCAGGGGGCCTGTTTCATATTAGCAGCAAGGTTTTAATATGTTTCCTAGCTCGATGCTCCGGCTTAGTTTTTGTTTTTTTATGGCTCCTGACTCGACTAGTCCATTGAGTGGAGCCACAATGCCATCGAGTAGTATAAGAGTGTGAGTGAGTCACGTACACCGGAAGCCCAAACAGTTCATTTATTAATCTTTACAACAAATCAAGGTAGGTCCTCTATGCAATGTACTTTGAACACTTACGTATGGGGCATCGCATCGTGTTGCAACCAATCACACACTTGCATGAACATGTTTGAAGTAGTTACGTCTAACTACTGAGTGACAATGCTCTCCTTTTAAAGCGTTTCGAGGGATTGTGAAAACGATATATACTTGGAAGCAGTGGCATTTTAAAAATGGCAACATACAGGAGCCCTGTGCGCTGTTTAAGTGTCTTTTGTAAACTTACTGTAAACTGCGAAATTACTAAAATTCTTGTAATTTTGCCTACATGTAAACTTGAATAAAAACTAAAAGCTCTCTATATCTAAATTTGTCTAAATAAGAAAACCGAAGTACTTCCTACCTGGTCGACGGAACATGTCTAACATTCTCTTGGTAATAATAAAACCACCAGTGATGTTGATGGACGAAATCAGTGTTGCTATGGCAGCAAGGCTTGTATCATAAGAGTTCGGCATGTAGCTACCCCCCATCATTACCAGGCCACCAGCGGCTGTAATACCAGAGATGGCATTGGTAACTGACATGAGGGGGGAGTGGAGAGCAGGGGTTACCCCCCAGACAACCTTGTAGCCAATAACTCCAGCTAGAGAGAAAGTTGTTACCATTGTAGCAAAAGCAGCATTCGGTGATGCTGTTCCGAGGGCAAGAAGCGAGCCCAAGCCAGCTGCAGAAAAAATTAAAATATACTGAATTAAAAAATAACCCTGAATAAGTGTCCAGTGATGGACAACTAAATAATAAAGCCTCAAACGTCTAAAAAACAGTGCAACTCTGAATCCCAGGGGCCCAGTTCTTCAAAAGCGGATTAGCGTTAACCCAGGGTTTTTTTTTTACCTTCGTTCTGGTTTCCAATTTAACAGAGACGGATTTAACCTGTAAATTTAGGATTAACAAAGTTTTTCTTAGGAAAATCTGAGCAGTATTTTACAGGAATCGTAATCTATTCCCTAGAGAAGCAATTGCTGCTGTAATTTTTGTTTAACCCAGGTTAAATTTAAACTACCTTTAAACAACCTAGCCCTAAAGGGAAACAAAACTGGGGAAGATCAAAGGCCACGTAAAGAAGGACATCAAAAACGGAAAGTCCTGGGTTGTCTTGGAAGGTGGCTAGAAAGAAGGTCAAAGATCAAGGTTGTTGTAAAACAGCCGTGGAGGCTTTATGTATTCAGTGGCAAGAACAGGACCAATAGACCATTTCACAGTTCCTGAAAGGTAACCAAGCCTCTACATGAAACCGAGGCGAAGGTTGACCTGGCTTAGTTAGAGATGTGGAAATAATTATCATAAGAAAGAAACTTATTAGCATGTCTATTATTTCCACTTCTCTAGCTGTGCGAGGTCAACCTTCGTCTCGGTTTCATTTAAAAGCTTGGTTACCTTTCAGGAACTGTGAAATGGTCTATTAAACGTTCTTATTCAATAAGTAATTCCAGAGAAAGCTAAAACAGCAAAAAAATATTGTAAGAATTCGAAAAAAATGAATTTGAAGTATTAATTTGACAGTTTCACTAGAAAAAAAGGTTGCTGCATTGGTTATTTAAACAAATTCAATATTTCTTTATCGAAAAAGTTTCGTTGTTCTTTTGTTTCTTCTTCGTCCTCGTCATTCTATCGATTGGCGATAGAAATTAAGAGCGAGTATTCTAATTGTTAAATAGATAGCAAATTTCATTGTGCTTCTAATTACAAGGAATAACAAATGTTTGAGAATGAAAAGTCAATAAAGTTCTTAAATGATAAATTCATTTATTTCCTCAATCGTTCAGCTTTTAGCCGATATGTATTGTGTGTAGTATAGAAACTTACTACGGACGCCTGGCGATCACGGTCTTCGAATTGCTTTCTCTTCTCATTAAGATTAACGTCCCGGGTGGTCATAGGTGGGTTTCGCGACAATTTGCCATCAACGGAGCCAGCGCTGGTCCTACGTATACGATGTTGAGAGAAATTACCTTGCAAAACGGATGCCTCCTGTTTGAAATATAAACAAAGGTAAGGATTTATGCAATGCAAAAAGCAAGCAATACGCAAGTTGCATAGATGGTTTTTATCTCACGTTATAGCTGCAATGCTGGTGTGCAATGGTTCAGCAAATGATCTTTTCATCCCAGAGGGGACTCCCTTGAAAAGTGGGTTAGTTATGTGATCTGGGAAAGAAAGAAGACCTGAAGGTGGGGTTGCTATAATGCTAGGGATGAAAGCTGCAAGTAGTTTGGAAGAGTGAAAAGCACTTAGTAATAGAATCATGACAACAAGATTCTATTCAAGGTTTGTTAAAATAACAGTGGTCAGTGTGTTACGCACCAACCAATTTAGTTGATGATAATGTGAAAGATGAGTTCTATCATCAGTTACAAGCAGTAATAAGTTAGATTAGCAACCATAATTTGTTAGTGATCGGTGGCGACTTCACCGCAAAGGTTGGTGGCCACAACAGTAGAAGGGAGTGATGCATGGGCAGGTTTGGCTTAGGTGTAATAAATGAGAATGGTTCTTTTGTTTGCAGGTTTCTGTCAGGAGAACGACTTTGTAATAGGAGGAGCACAAATATACTTGAACATCCCAGTTGCTGCTTCTAGAAATAAAACGGATCATATTGTTGGCAACAGGAAATGGGCAGCTTCGATTCACGATGTTAGTACAAAGAGAGGAGTAGATCATGAGTTAGTTTGGATGAGCATTAAGCTCAGATTGTGCAGCAAAACGAGGGTTTCTGAAAGGAGGAAATATGACTTGGAGAAATTGAAAGATAGAAGGGTAGTCAAGAAGTTCAAATGGAAAACAGCGAATTGATATGTTGTCCTACAGGATAACCAGACAGAAGATACTAATGGGTACTGGATGGAAATTCAAGATTGTCTTAGAGAATCGGCCAATAGTTTTTAGGAGATAACAGAAGAGCGGAAGGAGCTTGGGAAAAATATTGCTTGATGACAGTCTGCGTCAGGAAGATTGAGTTCGTTTAGAAGAGCAATATAGAGAGAAGGAGAAACAAGTGAAGAAGGGTGTAAGATCATGCAGGTAAAAAAGGAATTCTTGAATAAGACAGTTGAGGAAGCTGAGCAAGAAGAAAGGACAGCAGAGCTTTGTTCCGCATTGGGAAGAGCTTCAGAAAGAAAGGTGTGTTTGGTGGAGCTAGCCAAGTTAAGGACAGAGATGGTGTGATTCTTACTAGACAGACTGATTAGCTGGAGAGGTGAGCGAAAGACCAACAGTCAGTCGCATGAGCTTGGGCTGCCTGTGCCTGACCCAGACATTCCTTGTGAAAAATATTATTTGGGGAGGGAGAGGGGGGGGGGAATATGATATCCTTAAATAAGTTTCAATTCAGTTTAATATGAATTGCTGCCATTGGTCACACAACCCACAGCTCGAAATAAGGTTTGCGTTCAAATTTCTTTACGTTGGAAAACAACTTGTGAATGTATTTTAGGGACTGGTCAAAAATTAGAGGGGGGGAGGGGAGGGCTGGTGCATTTTTATTTTGGCCTACCAGTTTTGGGAAGACCCTCCCCATTCCAGGTGCAGAAAAAATGTTGACCCCTCAAAATAGTTTACATAATTTATCATGACCCCCCCCCCCCCCACCCCACCATTATCAAGCTGTTAAGTAATTAGTTAACATCACTTTATTAATCGTTAAAAAGATATACTTTACATTCTATTTTGACACTATATTGTTTGTTCGAGTCAGGAGAGGATCTAGACTTTAGACTAAGAAGTGTCACTAAAAATGAATGTTTATATTCAACATCATCAAATAAAGAATGTGTTCCATATTATATTCACAGAAGAATGACTGTGACTACAGAGGAATTGTAGATTGACTC
>JANCMA020232921.1:0-12873 GCA_024336925.2 Zoanthus solanderi | reverse complement strand
AAGTAAAGAACGAACGAGAAAAGTGATTTTTCTGAGCCGTCGTCGTTCGCGTTCCCGTCCTCGTTGCTTAAAGTCCCAAATAACATCAGTGTTGCTCCTGGCCAGCGAGTGCAATCAAACTGCCGTCTTGATTACTGCCATCCTACTAACATATATATCGAAGAACAACAGAAGGCACGAAAGTGCTATCTCTCAATTGGTAACCAATCAGCGCAGAAAGAAGCGTAGAGCAAGCCTTTCAAGACCAACTGTTATTTTTGCGGCAACAAAGTAGATTCCAAATCTTCTGATGCTTCTAGAGTTTTTACCCTTTAAATTAAGGATACCATTTTGCATATTTGCAACAAAAGAGGCTACACTTGGGCGGAGGTGGTAAAAGCAAGAATATTAGACGTCCACGACCTGCCCGCTGCTGAAGCCGTATACCATAAAGCTTTTAGCTCGATATTTCGCACGAAAAAACAAGTCCCGGCGTCCTTTGCCACAAACCAGCTGGAGCGCAAGAGAGGAAAAAGGGCCGTTGTCAGGACGGAAAAAAGCAGTCTTTCTGAAGGTCACAGAATTTCTCCAGAGAAATACTGAAGAGCAGATAATCGTCCAAGATCTAATAACAAAAATGAAAGAGTACTTACGGGATTCTCGGAGCTTGGCTTATAGCCAGACCTACATGAAAACTTGCCTCCAGAAGCATTTTGGAGATGAATTGGTGATAACGTTTGCTGATGGGAAACCAAATGTCGCCACATTCAGAAAAACAGCCGCGGCAATTCTTAATGCGTTTCACGAGATGGAAAAGAACGCCGTTGATGTTGATGCCGAGAAACTTAATGTAATCAAAACAACTGCTAAGTTAATCAAGAGTGATATCAAACTAGTCAAAGCGACTTCTGAGACATATCCTTGAGTTGAAACTGAGGCTGGACAGCACGTTAATTTTCTTCTCAATTTGCTTTAAGTGTTCTTGCAGGGTATTTTGGCCACTAAGGATAAGTTAGTATCGATTGGACAGGCGCTTATGCAGGCAGTATGCCCAAGAGTTTTACTAGCGCCATTGATCAAAGCACAGTGGTATACGAGGGGAAAGATATACCAGAGTTCAACGGCCAGTTTGTGCAATATGCAGCAGATAACGCGGACCACAATATCTGTACCCTTGACGGGAAATACACGTTTCATGGAACTGTAGCTGCTGTCACTCCGTCTACTAACCACATAAGGTGTGTCCCAAGAAGAAATGCTAAGGCCAGAGAACTTTCCGAGGCAAGCAAAATTAAGGTGCATCACTGCAAAGGGAGCGTCGCTAAGAGGTTTGTGAACTCGGAGTGCTTCCGTCAGCAGGCCCTGGTATTCGACAACTTGGCATCGACTTCAGAGGAAGGAAAGAAAGCAGGTGAAAGTGCTCTGGTCTGCATATAAGGCGGCAAGTCCGGGCAGAATCTTGACCAATTGGGAACCAGTGTTACTTGGAAAATCTTGCAAGCAAAACAACATCTATACAGCCTCTGAGTCAGAGTTTGCCACCTACCTTTGGCAAAATACCATAGTTTGCACGTCTACATACAAATAAGGGGTTGGCAAGACAGCACTGAGGACATGAACTACGAGGACTGGGGATGGAGGCTAGCCAGGCAGCACCAACCAACACCAGTTATGACTGATCTACCACCAGCTTCCCAGTTGATTCTACAAATAGTGTTATGCAACTGCTCTCAGGATTGTAGCACCCAACGCTGCTACTGCCGCAAGAACAATCTTCAGTGCACCCCAGCTTGCGGAAAATGCAAAGGACCAGGCTGTACTAACTCGCCTGGACCTATCGTGGATGATAAAATTTCTGACTGATTAAATTCCCTTGATGAGGCCGGTTGAAGTGCGATAATTATCATAGACATTACCGGATCTGTTTGTAGGCGATAAGGCTCGTCTTGCAACTTTTTTTCTAGTTTATTAGTGAAGTGAATATGACTGTGTAGTTTAGACGTGTATGATATGTATTGTATTACTGAAACAGAGTGACCTCCTATTGCACAGAGGCTGCCTCTACCCGCACGACCAGAATTTCTGTGTGCATTTATGGCTGCATTATTCCTTATACACATTGGCAATTGCTATAATCCCTGATTTTGAACACAAAGATTTACGGCCGGATCATTATTGCAGCGATGATGAATTCTGGTGCTAGAAAGGGGAACTTTGATTAGAATACTTACCGATATAGTGTCTGCCAACCGTATAGCAAAAGAGTTCACTTTAATTACAGAACAAGGTACATTTAACACTCTAAAGATGCTTAGTTATATTTCCTGAAATGTTCGATTCTACTGCTAATAACAATTCAGGTGCTTATTCTTCCTGAAATTGTCGCCATAAATCGTTAACTTTATCAAAGGAATAAATTTCTTATATGGGTTTTCTGTGGTTTTTCATACAAGCTTTGTATGGGAATTTTCGTTGCCATTTTTCAGTGCATTCCTGAACTCCAATTTTTTGGGACTTTTGATATGTTGTTAACGAAATTCGAATTAGTGGTAAACCGCTGCAAAAGCTTTTGTTGCAATTTGTTGAGGGTCGAACCGTAATTTGACCGGACTAATTATAAAAAGTTCAAAAAGATGATGTTTTACAGTTGCAAGGTAATGTTTACTTACATTGTTGATATAATATTTTTTCCAGTCGCTTGGTTTCTTACCATCAGCACGAACGTACATAAGAATGCCGCATTTGTTGATTGGTGACTGTGTGTCCTTGCTGCACCTTGGATAAACTGTCTGTCTGGAATGAGTATATACACCGAGAAACCAACCTTCATTGTGGTTCGTCTTATCGTTAAATTTTATATTTGTATATCCCTTGTTATCTGTCACCTGAATAAAGGAACAATAAAGAATGCAAGAGAAACGTTATGCTGCGACATATTTATAATATCACACCCTATCCAAAACATGCGCTATGGACTTTGCTTGGATCTTTTCTTTTTAAACTGTTTATTTACCTATCAATCAGTTGTTATCTACTTCTTCTATATATTCCTCAAATGATTCTATTTGGAAGTTTCCAGCTTGGTCTCACTAACTTCACCGGAAGTCACTTTCGCAAGACTCTTAAAAAATATCGCGCGCTAAGTGGAGAAAATTAATTGATTTGTCACTCACAAAATATTATTTGATGGAAGCCTGTTTTACAACATAGAATTCACGAAATCAGTTACCCTTATAATCCGTTCTTCCTCACATCACAAAATCGGATTTGAACAGTTAAGCAAAAGTTATTGCCCACTATAATTTATCATCAAGTATAGATAACAAAAACGTGCCAGTAAATAACTTGAAGCCACTATATCTGGCACTATGGCCAAGTTGGTAGTGAGCTTTACCCCTTCAAACTACCATAAAAAATAGTGAACCTGATTGCTAGCTGACATGTTATGTATAGTGGCTACAAGTTAGCTACTAGCACGTTTGTGCTATTTATACTTGAGTTCATCTTTATAGCTCCATCCCACAAGCATACGCGCTTTTACCATTATATATAATCGATTGGAAATTTACAAATCCCTCCTCAACCTTTCTAAGGAAATGACTTCCGGTAAAACGAGCTGCGTAACAGATTTGAGTTGGATCGTCTAACGTGTTGTCGATCCGACTCAGAGTACCAGTATTGTACATGAGTGAGCAAATAATCGGTAATTAGGAGGGGGTTGCGGGTTCGATTCCCGCCAGTGACTCAGAATTGTCTCTTAGCATTCAACTTGAGGAATGAAAAATTGCTATTTCTGTGTTGGGGCATCTCAATCTAAATTCGAAAGTCTGCCATTTCTGTAACAAAACTCTACGACTCCTATGATTTCTGTGAGACAAACACCAAAATTTGGTTTGTTTTGTTTTTTTTGAAACTGGCATGTACCACAACGCAAAACTATACGTTTGAACTTTTAACTCAGTATTTTAATGCATGATACGCGTTTCGCATTTTCACTCCGACAAAAGACTAACAACCGAAACGTCAGTGACCTCTTTCGTGTTGTCCAACTCAAACTTGTTTAGAGTTTACTTCCTCTTTAATAGCAGCTAACGCAGTCGGTTATCGTCATCCCATTTATCTTACGCGTTGGTTTAGTTCCTTAACACGAGTTTGTTCGCAACTCTATATGCTAAAGTGCATTAACCCTTTCAGCTTTTCTATTGTTTGCTATTCTATACGCTAATGCATTAGCGTAGAAAAACAAAAACGAAGTATTTCCAGTGGTTGTAAATCCGGTATATAGTAAATCTAGCAAAGCGTTCATCCCAAAACTTAAACAGAAAATCTGAACTGACAAAAATATAGCAAAGTGCTGCGGTTGTACACAGAAAAACAAAATTTCAAGCTTATTTAAAAGGGACCAAAACTTTGACGAGTGTCGGTGAGGGAGTCAAAAAGCCCGCCAAATCGCTTGTGTGTATATCAGACTCGGTCAATTTTTATTAACACATATAAAAAATGACATAAAATGTGCATTGATGGAATAAAGCAGGATTGTGACAAATCGACAGAAAATGCGAAAGCATGTGGTCGATTTTGGCCAATCACGCGTGCGGATTTGGGACAGCAAATGAAGTTTGTATATTGAATTAGCTTACCACTCTCTTGAAAATAGTATTGTAGGCCCACTGAGTGTAATTGTAATATTTCTTTCCGTGGTCAACGATCTGCTGCAAGTACTTCTTCTTGTAAAAGACACTGTCGGTATCGGTGAAGTCGCTCAGTTCATTCACCTACGTGTCAAAAGTTAAGGACAAATCTTATTTAATCGGTTGTATATTTTGTTTAAAAAATACGAATGTATTAATATACGCACAGAACTTTTACCTTTATATTGATTTAAACGATTAAAGTTTAAAACACATAATGAAATCATCTGGCAATGTTATTTGTTTTTAAGCTTTTTAAACCTTGAATTTATTTTTATCCATAAAATAGAGAATTCTGTTTTTAATGACTTGGCTTTCTGCTTGTTCATTTTCAAGATTTTGAACAGCATATTGAACAATGGCATTTTGCCTTTTGTCTTTTTGCCGTTAGGTCCAGACAAGTGCATAGCAGTTATTGATTTCGTAATTTTGAGCATTAAACCCCAGCTTATGACTCATTACTTTGTCTACTGTTTCTATTGGATGTTCAAGACCAAATATTTGAACTTGCTCTGTGTGTATATATTATTTGTTTTTATATGAAGTGTCCTGTTAACGAATGTTTTAAAGCAAAATATAAATTCAATCTGTATTTTACGTATAACTAGCTAGTTCTTTTAACCTGCTTATTCTAACCTCAGGGGATAAAAGATAGAAAACTACTATTTTTGCGTAAAGCTAACACAAATTAAAATTAATGTTTTTTTCAAGTTCAAGTAATGGCCAACTTGGACGGGTGAATTCTCAACTTCTTAACCGTAATCGAAGCTCACATCTTATTGGTTGATGGGCGAATTAGCCAATATCAAAAATACCATAATATTCTTTGTTTGTCCCGCCAAAATTTTACATAAGCAAAAGCAGAAACTGGAAACAATGCTTAATAATATAGTAAAAATATTTTGTCATCTTACGCTACATCCACCAAAAAATATTTTAAAACTAACATATTTATCTGTTATTAAAGTATTTCAAAATTTCAGTTTACAGCCACGACGAATTAAGTAATGCTCCACTTTTCGCCTTCACGCATGGAATACGCCTAGATACAAATAATGAAATATCTCAAAAAAGCACTAAATTTATCAAACTCAGACATATACATACACTTACTATTCATTTTACTAACGATATTTTATTTGCCAAGTGTCAGAACTGATGAAGATTGTCGTAAAAGGGAAATATTTTAACACACAAAACATAATATAGTGGGAAAAAAGTTGTTAAGTTTTTGAAAATTTTAATTCACGAATGACTTAAAGAATGTAAATTAGCGATATCAAAACATAATGTTTCGGCGACGACATGTCATCATTATCTGCACAAATCAGTGCATGGAATGGAAAACTGCACGCTGAGATACTTCAGTTTGAAAATCTTCCATGTTTCAAGGTTCATAACCTGGACTCTGTTTACCCTAAAAGCATCAAACTTGGTCAAATGACACCTCTCAACGTGATCTTTCATGTGGTGGTGTCAGATTATTGATTGGTTAAACTTTGAAACTCGGCCCAGTTCACTGTACAATTTCGGAACGGTCTATACCAGCTGACAAAAAAAATGTCGGACACGTACTTGACTTTCTTGAGGGCATGGGTTGCGGCTCTCGCATGCAAAACTCTAACTCAGGAGCGCGCATGCATGCTGGCGGAATTAAAAAGCGAGAAATAAAATAGGCACTAAAACTAAGCTTAGAGTAGATTTACTAACCTGTGAATAATTCCATGGCTGTGTAAATATTCAAGTGCCAGGACTATCTACAGAGATCAGTAGAAACACTTTCTATTAGCATTAACTAAAACTCGATTCCGACACCCTTAAACTATAGTCCAGTCGTGATTTAGGATATTTCATGTTATGATATTGGGTGAAATAATTTTTACAAGAAATTTTCATAAAATTTGTTTTGTTACAGTATTTTATGAAAAGTTATCCTTCGTCGGAGTGAAAGACGAAGTACTACAGTTCGAAACGTCAGTTTTTTTAAGTTCTTTTTCACTACGGTGTAAAATTTAACTACTTGTAAAACTGTTTCTGTAGAAACACCGACGCAGCATTCTATTTCTGACATTTATTCTTTCAACAGTAATACTCAGTTGTGAAAAATATTTTATTGATGGACTTAATGATGTAATGATCAAAGTATTGCATTCAAAACACACAAGTAACTGCATGAAGAGAGAGATATTAGAGTGAAACGAGCCTAGTTTCCATATATTCGTATAAATTGCACAAGGTTTAGTATTGACAGTGATACGACCAGTACGACCGTTATGTGGTTTTCATATAAAAAATGAAACATGTTCTCCGTGCTTTCATGGCCTGGTGTAAACCGAGGCCAACGTTTGAGGGTTTTCACCTGCCCGAGGCTATGAAGGCACGGAGAACATGTTTTATTTCTTTTATAAAATTAATATTTTCCGTCTTAACAAAAGTGGGACGATATAGAAAGTGCTTATATATACTTTAATTTCTTTTATGAAACTGCAAATTCTCACAACTTGGAGACAGCCAACCATATTGCTCACGTCATTTTCGTGCACTTGTAAACCAATCAAAACGCACGTATTATCCAAATTATTTTATAAATGATCTTATCTGTCTTAGTTGTCGCAAGCATTGGTAGATAACAATTTTTACCCAGGTATATTAGTCTGAGGGTGAGAGCGAAACAGAGAAATACTATAGCAGTTTACGAGGGTAAAGTGTAAAACAACAGCCCAAGAGGGACAGACTGTGGACTTTTTATTCTTTTTGCAGCCATCTCGCAAAACTCAAGCATACATTGTTTTTTCTTTTTCCGAAAAAAAAAATTTTTTTCAGGATTTGCCATAGATGCAACTTAGTTTTCCTATTTCTGTTTGTCCTTGTTGTATTTTAAAAACTTATATTTTATTACCATGGATGACATTGGATTTTCTGCATAAGAACTTGATTAGAGGATTGAATGTCCTCTGGCAGATGTGATTGGTGCAGTAAGATCTCTGCTTTTCGACCAGAAGATCCTCAGTTCGATGCCCGGCTTTGCCGAGAATTGAATATTTGTGCGATCTTCTTTTCCGCCTAAGCTAACTCGGCTTTCCATCCTTCCGGGGTAGGTAAATGAGTACCAGCGTTTGCTGGGAGCTAACTTTCGATTGATTAGTGTTCCGTCCAGGGGGAGTCAAGGACTCTCATTTCCTTAACACTACAGATACTGGAGATAAAGCGCCCGCTCCATGGGCCACCTGGCTCGTTAAGGATTTAGGCTTTTAACTTATTCTCTGCTACTGTTCTAAGATGCATCCAGGGGATGCTAAGGCATCTTTGCGTTGCCTGTCACTTTTTTCGATTCCTCCTTACATGCATAACCTGTTCCACTATTTTCTAACTCTACCTCCTGTAAGTTTCTTAAACTATTGTCTACAGAGCTTCTTTTCGAGACTCTTTGAGGAGTCTGACGTTGGTCAGGGACTTCGAGGGCCATCCCCGCTGAAGAAGAAGAAGAAGAAGAAGAAGAAGAAGAAGAAGAAGAAGAAGAAGAAGAAGAAGAAGAAGAAGAACTTGACAACCATTTTACACCAAAATAGAACAAGGACTTCGCACGATTTCAGTTGAGCGAACTAAAACAGTTAAGTGGGGAACGTCTAGCCGATTATTACAAACGGATACGGGACATTGCATGCAAGTGTGATTATGGAACAAATGAAAAAGTCACCATCAGGGATTATTTGATCAGAATCATGTTAAACAATAGAATTCGCACCAAAGCCATAAGACAAAACTGAAATCTGGACAAAATTTTATCAGAAACAGCCCACCACGAACAGACAGAAGAACAGGCCGAAGCAATTAACCGAAACGTTGACGAGGGAACAGAAACCGCAAAAGTAAAAATACGTTTCAGTAGAGAAAACTGCGATCTACTGGATTCGAAAAAAAATAACATGTGTGGGAGGTGCGGCAGTTCAAACTCCCACGCCACTTGCCCGGCAATAGGAATTTTTTGCGATCACTGCAAGATACCAAATCACTACGCTCGGATGTGCATGAGCAAGAACAAGAAAGCGACGGGAAAAGATCATGCGCATAGAAATTTCAGATCAAATGGCGGCGACTTTAGAAACCATTAAAGAGGACGCCGACAAGACAAACACGACAACTTTCGCACGCATTCACTTGCTCCATAAGCTCCGAAAGCACCAAAAAGAAACTGAAACGTGTATTCGCAACACACAGAGTTCCTGAAGTTGTACAAACCGACAATGGATCCCCATTTACCTCTCACGCATTGACAAACTTCGCCCAGGACCTCAGTTTCTGACACAAACTGATCACCCCTGTACACCCCAAACCACAAGGACAAGTTGAGGGTTTCAACAAAGTTGAAAACAAAATTATCAATATCGCAAACCACGAAGGCGTTGATGCAAACGAGGCAACATATGACATGCTTCAGGCAAATAGAAGCACTCCAAATCAAGCAACTGGCAAGGCTCCCTTTGAGCTTCTATCGAACCGACAGGAACGCACTAATCTCAACCATTTCCAAACAAAGAGACACGACCAAACTCGCCAGAACGCAGAAGGATGCAAACTACAAAAAGAAAATTAAAGAATACCACGACCGACGCTATCATGCAAATGAACACATTTTGCGAAAGGTGACGCAGTTGTAGTCAAACAAGAAAACAAAAGAAAAGATCAGACCCCATATTAGCCTGACCCTAATTTACACGATTAGTATACTGCTTTGCTTCGCTCGCTGAGGCTCGCTTTGGTGCGGCAGCAAAAATGAGTCTGCAGTTACTTAAATCAGTGGCCACTAGGAATTCAAAAATAATTGGTCTATACTGTAGACTCCGGATTCAAGCACAATGTTTCTTATCACCTAATTGTGTTCTGTGATGTCTATGACAACCCACCCAGTGAGTATCAACATACAGAGTGATCTGGGTTTCACTCATTTCTAAATCCCTAATTGAATTGTCAAAACAGTGGGAATTAAACCAGTGTGCGTGACTTCCTCACCAATTTCTTCCACTTCTGCGATGTATTGTATCCCCATGGCCAGATCTGTAACTCCACTTGGTTTACTCGCTGGCAGCTTCGATGACTAGTCACACTACGCAATCCTGCAAATTTATTCATTCCTTCTACTTATAATAAACTATTTTCATTTGTAGGGCAAAACTTTACCTGAGAATGCAAAACGTTGCCACACTTTCTGTTTGCTTTCCCTGAAGCCGCACTGGGTCCTTGTTTCTTGAACTGTAACGTCGAGACTTGGTAATTTTCTCCGTTTCTTCCTTAAGGCTTATAAATCCAAAGCTATTATAAAATGGTTTTTCCTAGCTAATTCTCTACAGCGAATGATCCACTGCGAAGTTCTACAATATGTGTTTTTACACTTTACTATACTCTTTCAGCGGCCAAACAATAACTAAATAAGTTGATGAGTTGATACATCACATTGCCCCCCCCCCCCCTTTGCACAATTTGCGGGCCTACAGACTGAAAATTTCATTTCTGAAAGCAACCATCTGTTAAAAAGTTTGTATAACTCTATTAAATTATTGTTTCTTTTGGCTTTAAATTGCTTTTTTAGCATTTCACTAAACGACAGTTTCAACGATTTTTTTGGAGTTTTTCCAATTTATCTCATACGTGATGATGATGATACAGTATGTCATGTGGGGCTTATTTATCAGGAATTTTCATAAAGTTGCACTGGTCATGTTCGAATTTTGATAAAACACTTAATACCACAGTTACGGCTATATGGAAACCAAGCTTATTACTAACGAGCAAGAAAATCCAGACTCACCTGTGCTATGTATATTCTAGACATGTCCTCATCAAAGTATCCAATGTTGTGCAGTAATGATTTACAATCTCCACCAACCAAATATTCCATAACCTTAATAAAAGTTGTACAGAAAGTTTCAATTCGGCAATGGTTAACATACAGACAAAAGACTGATTTATTATAAGAAAAAGAAGAATTGGGCCGGGGGTGGAATGGTAAACAGACTAATAATTGGTTTATTACAAGAAAAAGAAGAAATGGTCCAGGGGTGGAATGGTAAACAAACAGACTAATGATTAGTTTATTACAAGAAAGAGAAGAAATGGGACGGGGATGGAATGGTAAACAGACAGACTAATAATTGGTTTATTACAAGAAAAAGAAGAAATGGTCCAGGGGTGGAATGGTTAAAAGACAGACTAATGATTAGTTTATTACAAGAAAAAGAAGAAATGGGACGGGGATGGAATGGTAAACAGACTAATGATTAGTTTATTACAAGAAAAAGAAGAATGGGCTGCGTGGGAATGATATTACACCCCCAATAGGAAAAAACAGTAGTAGTGGCATTGCCAAGAAAATGAAGATAATTTCAAACCAAACTTAAGCCATTTAAAAATTTTATAGAGTTACTTACATGATAAAAACAGAGAATACACATTCATTGAACCCAACTGTTCAATGAAAGAAATTAAATTTTTGTTAGAAATATACAAACTACAGCTTACCAGAAAAATTCTGTCTCGAGACTGAAATGAATAGAACAAATGTACAACATAAGGACTCTTGGATATCGCCAGCGCATCTCGCTCAGCAACAACTACAGATGAAGAAAACAACATGTCTCATGTACAGTTTTCTTCCCAATATTTGACTTCTGAATCTGAACAATGACAAAGTACTGACCATACTTTATGATGATTTTTATTTACAACTTTAAGCACTTGTGGCTACTGCAAGTAGACTTGGAATGCAAAGAAATTTATAGTACATAGTCATAGATAGTTAAGAAAACAGTTTGAATCTAGTTTAAAATGTTTTATTTGTACGTTCTTTCGATTAGAAGCTAATTTATTAGGTTGTAACATTGGCATTTAGTTTCTGAATGTTATCAAGACATTAAATATCACAATGTAATAAATGTATTATTTAATTGAAACTGCTATACTGCAAGTTTAAAAAATTTGTGGGCTTCCTGTGGTATTTGGTGACTTACCTAGGTTTCCTATTGTGGTGTAACATACTCACTTGTAAACCAGGTGATAAGAAAGTGGCTACTGTCTATCGACACAGTAGCCACAAAAATTACATACTGTACCCATTACAGTAGTGCAGGCCACACAAGGAAGCTCTTCCACAAACACAATTCCATGAGTTAGGAGCAATGTCAAAATACAAACTGCTATACTTATAAGATTTTTCATGAAATAAAATTCTGAGCTCTAAAATTAAAATATCATTTAAAAGGAATCAAAACGTTCGTGAAATCAAGTTACCTCTGGAGTCACCCAAGTCAGTTTTTTCTCTGGGTCAGCACCTCTTAGTTGTTTCTTAGCAAGCTCACTCCACTCTGGATGCAATGGCTCTTTGTGAACCAGTCTTGTACCAAGCAACTAAAAGATATAAACAGAATAGAATAGAATAGAATAGAATAGAATAGAATAGAATAGAACAGAATAGAATAGAACAGAATAGAATAGAATAGAATAGAATAGAATAGAACTTTATTAAATCCATGGCAGCTGAGGGGCTGAATTACGGACTGTACAAAAAAATTAATATAGAAATGCTTAAGATACTAAAAAAGAAATTTTACATGGTTAAAATGCAATTCAATACATGGCTGCATTGCATATATGATAAAACTGTTTTTAAATTTATTAGTATGGCAGATGGGCAGATTAAAAACACGTTTGCTCCTAAGGGTCCTTAAATTATAATTGCGTGCTGGTAAAAGGCCTTGCAGCTCTTGTGGTTGGAATTGTAACAAAAACTGTTTATCCTTTTCAGAAGTGTAATTATTATAATTCTTTCGATACTGTACCAAACAAAATATTTATTCAGTACCTAGAGAAAAGCTAAAAAGTAGTTATAATATTATATAACTTACTATAAAATGCAGCACCAACACTTTTTAAGCACAGAACAAGGGCGTAGCCAGAATTTTTAAGAGGGGTAGGGGGGGGGGGGAATGGGTTCAATCACCAAAAGCTGTTTGGACAGTGATAAATATCGCAATGAGGTTGCTCTAAAAATTGACACAGTGAAGGATCGCTTCCTTCTGTTTCAAGTTAAAAAGCGATGTAAGAAGGCAAAAACTTTCTTCAATGATTTATTGCTTTAACCCTTTCAGTCCCAGTCAGTTTTAACACCCAACTTCTCCTTACATAACATACACAAAATAAGACACTTGGT
>JANCMA020232920.1:0-22835 GCA_024336925.2 Zoanthus solanderi | reverse complement strand
GAAAACTCTTTTTGTCTTCCAAAAGTAGTTCCTTTTGGAGATTCTGAACTACTCCTTTCTCTTCTCTTCTCAAAAGCTAGCAAAGTTGTCGGAACACTGAGTTGAAACAATACAGAGATTATTATGATGGAACAATAAATACAGCGCAAAGAGGATGGATGGCGGTTCTCTCCCATTTAAGAGCGTTTTATCTTTGATGTTGCACCTGGGAAAAATATTATTGCATTTTATCAAAACATTCTCTGGATAGATTTCTTATGTACACAAACAACGAAGTTTAAAAGCCATTTTTATTTCTAGGGCTACCGGGTTTTAAAGGATCAAGAGGTTTCCGTGGGTATCGGGGACCACCCGGTGATACCGGGGAACCGGGACCTGTAGGACCTCGTGGCAGGCAAGGATTTACGGGTAGCAAAGGAAGCGTGGAATGCTTCGAGACCATAAGGGGGACTCGCATGCGGGTATCGTGTAAGGCAATGAGTAAACAACCAAACCAAACAGACAAAAGAAGCAGCGCTGGTGGGGGATTGGTATATACCAGATGGGGCCGCACTTCTTGCCCCGTTGGAGGAGCCAAACTTGTGTACGCAGGTTGGATTAAAGCATTTTTTGTGGTTTTGTAATTTTGTAATTCTGCAAGATCTAAAATTGCATCCAGTGATCTTAGGTGAAACGTTTTTTGTGGCGCCGTTACCCGGTGTTTTTAACATTATCTTACCCTTCCCTAACTCCTTCATTATCACTACTTCCTACTTTCGTTTGATTCCTACGACTGCACTAGTTATTTTAGCTTTAAATACTTTCATTCTTTACATTCACTTTTACCTTAGGTTTTCCTTTGTTTAATTCCTCCATTTTTACCTAAAACGTCTTATTTCATACTACTTTTACCTTTGAATCAAAAGAACCCACAAGCTTGTCAATAAAAGCAGGTTTATGACGCGGTGTTTTGATCAGGCCTTGGTGGCAGGCGGCATTTATCTTTAAATCTAATGTAAACTCTGCCTTTCTACATTGTGAAGAGATTGATGTAAACAATAACCAACATATTATTGGCCTTGGGTGAAATAATTATCAATAAGGTTAACAACAAACACATATTGTTTCTATCTTTATTGTGTTAGGTCAAGCCGCAGCTACTCGCCATCCTGTAAGCATCCGAGCTGGAGGGTCACAGTTTACCTGTCTTCCTAACAAACCTTGGTATTACAGAACACCCGTGCAGACAACTCCGGCTGGCAACTTGGGAACTACACGTCCCCCGCTAGCTCTCCAATATGGTTGGAGAATTATTTACGGCACAAACTTCTTTCTTACATGTGCAACATGCGTGGTAAAAACCCGCTCGCTCGTCATGATGATTCCTGCACGCAAGGAGTGTTACGCGGACTGGGTCAGAGAATACGATGGATATCTAGCTGTCCAGATCAACCGCCAGGACCACAAAGATGTGATATGCGTCGACAAAACCGCACAAAGTATTTTCAGGGACGTGGACTACGTCCGTGCATTGTCGGCTGATTGTGGTACGCTGTCTTGTCCTCCGTACACCGACGACCAGCGACTCCCCTGTGTGGTGTGTAGCATGTAGTTTCACTGAACAACAATGTAGCTACGAACTAATAATCATATACTGCAAAGCTCATATCTTTGTTTTTTCTTTTATTAGAACTAATTGTATTTAGGGTCTGTGTCAGTCATTGCACCTTTGAGTGTGCGAACGGCTGTACAGCTATACCTATAAGCCAATACTCTGGAAAAGTAAACAGGTTTTCGCTTTTTATATCCCTCTTCTGTGAACCCTGGTTTTATTGACATAAGCCGACGAACACCTTCCCAAACTTTGAGAAACTTTGATAGTTGATACAAACGATGGTAGGTTGACGTTCGCTCAAATACATAAGCGCCTCACAAAGTTTGTATTTGTAGCACTTGTAATGGGTAATTGAACACAGCTGTATTTCTCAAAGCACTTAAGTAAAATTAATGGCTTTATATATCTCTGTGTTTCGAGCGTTCAATTGTTTCTGGTTTCTTCATAATTCTTCAAAAACTGACTAAATGCACAGCTAAGATACCAAAGATTAGAAGCAGTAACTTTGATAAGAATGTATGATTGAAGCACATGTTTATGCTGTATTTCAGTTTAATAAGCAACCTTCGTTTACCGATTGGTTAAAATCAATCACGTGATTTGGAGTTATCTGTAGATACCGCCGCGACCGGTAATTAAATTTGCTTAACCTATGTTTTTATGTAACGGTAAAAGCGCAATACTTGTGGGATGTGGCTGTACCAAGGTGACCATAGTGCCCAATATAGTGGTTTCAAGTTAGCTACTAGCATATTTATGTTTTTATGGTTTAACCCATGACTTGAAAATGGCCGAGTCTTCGATAAATTCAAATCTCTGACTATATGTCATAAATGGAATGCTGCGTCGGTGTTACTACAAAAACAGTTTTATAAATTGATAAGTTTTACACCGTAGTGAGAAGAATTTTTGAACTGACGTTTCGGGCTGTAGTCCTTTGCCGGAGTGAATGCATGAGAGATAAATAAAGAGGTGGTCATATAGTGATGTAAAGAAATGATAAAGCAATGAGATAGGTATGTAAAAAACAAAAGGAAATAAAAGGATAGAGATGTGTGAGAAAAAAATGTTAAAAAGACAAAAAGGTTTCGGGACAGCAGAACCACAGAAGGTTAATAGGACAACAGGTTTATAAGACAGGACAACAGAAGGTTAACAGAACGTGAAACGTTCATTTACCCCATGGAGATTAAGAGTGCTGGCTATACAATGAACCTGATATTTGAATATTATTGTGTCGCCAGCGCGTGGGTATATTTGTAAACAAACCACTCACGTCAGTTACTAACCCCTAAATATATATTGGTAAATATTTTAGGTCCCCAATTCCAGCTGACAGTTGAAGGAAGATCTGGGGTCTGATTAAACGCTGATAACCAAAACCTAGGAGTATCTTCTCTTAGTAACTAGGCTGCATACCTTTGTTTGCGAGATTTTCACCATCATTTCTTTGTTAAAGTGCATATGAACTAAAAAAACAACTTTGGCTCAGTTGCTGGTTTAAGTTCTCAATACCAGAAATATTCAGTTTTAGAAGAGCAAAACCACTTCTATGTATTATTATGCCAGTTCAAAATCTCGAAAATGGCGCTTCAAAATGTCTCCTTTTTACGGTCGGCAGATTTTAACGAATATGACGTAGCCAGTGGTACTGAGGTTTCAAATGTCATGGTGGAGAAGAAAGCGGCTTGAGTGGGGTACCTCCCACAGTACGTATAGCTGTGACACTTGAGAGTCCAGGTCGCACAATACGTGTTGAAAATCTTTAACTCATATGCTATGTTTCTCTCTAAAATAGAACTTTCTAATACTTGAAGCTGAAGGTCATATCTGCAAGCGCCCCTGTAATATCTTCTGTATTTTATGTGTGGTAGAAGAAACTATGGCCTACCTGACAAAAATATTTGAAACGAAAAAAAAGGGACAGTTTATGAAAACAACAAACAGATATCGCGAAAAACTATGCAATGAAAGTCGCCTAAAAAGTAACGAATCGTAGGGGGGAGGGGGGCCTCCTTCATTTGTTTTGATGCTTCATTTCATGATTTGATTTATCTTTTTAATGTTTTATTTATGTATGATTTCTTTCACAATAGTTTGCCATCTATTTTTGACGATTTTTTTAAGCAAGTTAACAAAGTACACAGTTACCAAACCAGACTTGCATCTAAAAAATCATGTAAATTATAATTTGCCTTATGTTAGGACAAATTATGGGAAATTTTCATTAAGATTCTGTGGTGTTACTCTGTGGAACTCCATTGATGAAGAGCTCAAATGTGCTAGTAAAGCATATTTCAAAAGGCAGATCATAAACAATCTTATTGACAAACAAGAGGCTCATTAAGCCTTTACTCGTGGTACGCGTAGGACCGGGGACAAATCCCAAATATGGAAGTCACTGGACCGAATCGCTAATCGCGACATGAAAAAAAAAGAAAAAGAAAAAGAAATAAAACCCAAACGTTGACTCGTGGTACCACGAGTAATAAGACCGTTAGTACCCTAGTTTGGTTTGTTTTCTTGTTTTTGTCCTGTGTTGTTAATTATTATTTCTATCATTGTCTTTCACATATTCCTTATTGTATTTATCTCATTCATTTAAATTATTCGCTTGCATGCTAAGATTGTAAATACCGACCCCATTTTTAAAAACTTTTTAATTCTTGCAATATTAAGCTCTGCATTATTTATTATGTCATCTAACTCGATTAGCGTGTGTTATTTTTAGATGACATGTACATTACTCTGTTTTTTTCTCTTTAATATTAAGGTATTTACTCGTCTTGTCATATATTTTGTATGAATATAGAGTGTTGTTGTTGTCGTTTTGACAAGGTCAAGTATTTTTGTGTCACAGTGCCTAGCTGGCGTCGAAATTTCTTTGACAAAGGCTGTAGATTCTCCCTCCTGTGTATTTTACCCTGACGTCATTGGAATAAACATTCACGTGATCTTGTCGTCAAAAGCTGCCATTCTATTGGAGTTTCATTGTATCAAATCTAAAAATGACTGGAATTTGCACGCGACTGACTTTCGGTACTTTATTATAGCGCATTCCTCATTCATTAAAAATATATTCGCAATGAAATAAAATAAAATGTTCTGATATGGCTCAGTATAAAGATATTAATAAACATGGCTTCCAAAGTCAGATTTGCAATTTGACGAGCTCAGTGTTATTTTGGAGTTTAAAAGAATAACCACACAATAATGTCAACCACTTACGTCGGAGTTGAAACTCTTGTTGACGATAATAGAAAAACGAAAATATAATAAATCAAACAATCAACACGAACTATATAAAAATTTTAAAAATACTATATTTCGGCTAGCCAAACTAGGCTTCTTCAACACGCGCATCATATTTCATAACCGTTACATTTAAAAAGTGTTGTACACCAATTTGAATTTAATCTCTTTTTTACGGTGTAAAATTTACATTTTTATTACTAAATTGTTTCTTTAGAAACACCGACGCAGCTTAAACTAGTTCACCGCTAGTTTGTTTTACATTCAAATTAGCCCTACTGGCCTCGTTCTTGAGTTAAACTTTCAAAAGAATATCTTACCACAAACGAGGCTAGTAGGGCTAATTTGAATGTAGGCAAAAGAATATTAAAATCGCCACCATTTCTGAATAAGGTCTATGCTCCGGACATATATGAGCATACCTTCTGAGCACGTGATAAGAAGAAATATTCCCTGCTACTATAACCAAGGTAGATATTAATAACTCTAAAATTTCCGGCAGCAAACCAGAACAGTTTCGCAGGTGAAGATCGAAACCATTGAAAATTTTTGAAATTTGCCAGATCTGTTCTATTCAGAAATATAGAAAACATCTTAGAAACTTGTATGACCCCCTACAACACCCTTAAAACTCTACATTCAAATTAGCCCTACTGGCCTCGTTCTTGAGTTAAACTTTCAAAAGTATATCTTACCACAAACGAGGCTAGTAGGGCTAATTTGAATATAGACAAAAGAATATTAAAGTCGCCGCCATTTTTGAATAGGGTCTATATGGTGTAAAAATTTAACCCTGGGTTAGCGGTAATCTGGTTTCGAACAGTTGGGCCCTGGAAACTCCTGGTATTTTGTTGTAGCTTTTGTTATAGTGAGCGCCATGTCATAAACTTTATGTTCAGATGGCGTGGGAAGCTAATTAGTTTTAGTTCAAGAAAACAACTTTAACATTTCAAAGCACAATCATCATAACTTTTTTGACTCACGGATGCTTCGTAGGAGTAGCAGTGAGTTATAGCTGGGACTTTCTCATTTGCATAACATTTTGTGATACAATAGAATCCTTTAGCCTGCTTTGCCTGGCTGGTTTGTATATAAAATGTCTTGATCCGCAATGTTTACTAGTTTACGGAAACTTGTTCTCCTTTCGTTTTACCGTTCGATTCTTTGATTCATTCAAAGAATTGGTTTAATTGTTTGCTTTTGTTAATGCATATTCGTTCGAAAATTTAAAGCCGAACTGAGAAAAAAGGAGATAACACTCTCACTCTTTCACAGGAATCCAGAACGACTTGTGTTTGGAGAATGTTATTTTTGGTCTGAATTGTAGTTCTTCTTGTGCGCAGTATCCGTGAGTTGTCTCATTGAGACTTTTGATCTTTAAGTTACTCCATTGTTTTCTTCAGAAACTTGGCAGTTTTACTATTAAACCCTAAAGCGACAAACTTGTTCTAAAAATGAGCTCAAACGTGTTAAATCCTTCCTGTATTAGGTGGTTCATCATTGAGGTCTAAACTAGCCTACCTATAGGGTATATGATTGCTGTCGCTATATAGTCCGTTGTTTGGAGCTCTTCAATTATTTTATACAGTGCATTTCATCCTTGGTGTTTATTGATCTAAATTCAAAGAGGTTAAACAGTAAAATATCAACCATTCTCATTGAGCAGAACAATAAAAAACGACTATTGTGCACCTGGGTGACGTCATGACGTGGTGCGCAAGGGATCTTGGCGAAAAAGCCTACCCAGGGTTCCTGCGCGCCTAGATTCTTCTTTTCAGTAAGGGTTTTCATTTATTAGTTTCGCTGTCGTAGCGAGGTCACTTAGTGTGGCCTTGCAGCGACAGAAATACAATCTTCATCGCTTCTGCTCCCTTTAACCAGAATGCATTGCGTTGTGAACAGAATGCTCTGTGATTCCTTGCGGAGCCTCGTTTTGATCGGACTAAACAAAATGTCAATTTCATCGGTTTTTTTTCTCCTTTAACCAGAATGTATTTTACACTTCCTTTTAAATACACATAAACAAACCTTTTGCTCCCTTTTACAGTGAATTTTGGACTTCGTTGTGTAAAATACCCATAAACCACAGACATCCCAATATATGATAATTTTCCAATACAAAGTATTTAGTAGAAATTTCAACAACAAAAATATTGCAAATAAAATTCCCTTAAAATGTTTCTTTGCTGTTCACATGTTTATATATCTTTTATTTACATTTGTATCTCATTAATATTTATATTTTCGATTATCCGGACTCGATTATCCGCACTATTTACCGAGGTCCTGATGAGTCCGGATAATCGAGGTTTGACTATAGTGCGGCCTTATGCGCAGCAGACCGCGAAGAGAATAGGCGAGTTGAGGTGCTGTCATGTGTTGTTTACTTTACTACAGGTAATTGAAAAGCTTATACAGCAATGAAACACAATTAATTAGAATTCAGAAAAAAAACTCTGTCAAATCTTGTTTCCATGAAATACAAAGCCAGCAGTTTACGCGGACAAGACATCGACAGATTCAAGATTCATTAATTTACAAAAGAATATCACAACTTTTTTTTCTAGGAATACAACAAGTGTGTCGTGATTTATTCGATCTTATTTTCTCTTGTAAGAAACATTAATCAAAAACCCAATAGATTTGACTTTTACCCGTCCACATCTCAAACAATAGCTTCATCGATCAACAGCTGCAAATAAAGAAAGGGTGAAATGGCTGTAATTATTAAAATTTCTTTGTTTCTGACTTAAACAATGGAACCACACCCGATATTTTCATTTGGTCTGATACAGTTCCAGAACAAAACAATAAGCTTATAATGTGCGATAAAGGTTTAATTTAGCACTTATTTGTCTAATCATGCAGTTTTGTATGCATGATTAACATTAGAATGTTGCCTGTCTTTCCAGTCTGAAAATTAAAAGTGATTTCAATAACTTCATTGCCAGTCACAGGATCGATAAAATGCAGTTTGATATCCTTGGTTTGTGGATCCTATTTTCCTTGTCTTTTTCTTGATTGGTAAACATACGTTGAAAGTACGTGAAAACTCATTTTAAAATAAACTTTGTATATGCTTGTGTTGTTTGTGTTTAAGACTACTCATTTTTGGCAATCATATCATTGAATTTATTTACATTGTTTTCACTTTTTTCTCTGAAACAGTAAACGGATTATTATGGTTAGAGTTGAAATTATTGTCAAACCAAATCGAAAAGATCGGTAGATGATCAGAGATGTCTGTAAAAAGCAAACCATTTACACTATCAGCGTCAATATATTATTTGTTATAGCCAATAAGCCAGCCGATCCAAGATGAAAAGATTTTATGATAAAATGCCAATGATTTACATCAGTACAATACTTTAGCGAGCACTGCTGTTGGTTTCCTTTGTCAAGTTATTACAACACCGTAACACAGGTGGGTTGTGATAGAACTTTGCGTGACGGCAAACTATAATTCATGTAAATTACCCACAAACCATCTGCTTAGAATTTTCAGTAAAGCGTTGTTTGAAAAGTGGAAATTATAAGTTTAAAAGCATCTTTTCTTAAGGTAAGTTACTTTCATTTAAGCGATAAAATAACAAATGTGCAAAGGTAAAACGAAGAGCTAGCTAGTTTATATGTTTTTACGCAAAGTAGAATTAGATCGATAAGATCCGGCGAGGGACGCGCATCTTTGGACATGGCGTGATCTTGTTGCAAAGCAAATTTAATTTGGCGATTTTTTCCCTAAATCTTTCTCTTTCAACTTATGAATAGCCCGGAACAGTAGGTTGGATTTTATGTTGCCTTCCCATTACTGTTGTTAATATAATCGGACGTAAAACGTATGTCTTCAGGAATAGCTGAGCCTAACGTTTTGGTTGAGATTTCATACATTCATTGATGAACAGAGATTTGAAGCTTGAGGGACACGGGCATGTAAAATTGGGACTTGTTTCTTAACTTAGTGAAATCGTAAGTGTACAGCATGAAATTATGTTTGCTCAACTAAGCTGAAAAGAATAACTAAAACGTTTTAGATGTAATTTTTGATTTCGCCGACTACAACACTTGCGTGTTATAAATGTTGAGGTTTAACCCGGAAACGAAATACTTTAGTCTTCTCTTTCAATATTTATTGTCACAAATTAAATTACCTATTTTACATAGAATTTTTGAACTGAATCAGAGTAGTGATTACACAAGTGTAGACTAACTAAAAATTAATGTATATGGTAACAAGAAGATGTATAGTTTTATTTTATAAGTATATCTGCGAATTCTCACTCCCTAATTGGCTTGGATGTGAATCTTGATTGATTGTAGATCAAAAAGTTCCGTGTGGCAATTATGATCGTTCGCCCATTTGGACTGATATAATGCATGCATGCGATTGACTTCTGTACATACTGTATCCGTGCTTGATAAAATTTCCTACTATATTAATATATACTAACTCAGTAACTGTATATGTGAACTCGAACGAATGAAAGAGTTCTGTTTAAAATGTGTAAAATTAACGTTGGCTCTTTGGCTATGATTTCTGATGTTTGAAGAGCAGAAAGGCAAAGCACTTTAGATAAGTATTATTTTTTTTAAGGATCCATTTACAAAACATAACTCTCTAAGAGAACGTGTGGTTACTGGTGGCCGAAGGGATTACTTAAATTCCTATAGTCTACAATGTAATCTTTGTGGGGCGAGAGGAAATCAGGGTCAAGAAGTAAGAAATTTGCAATTTTGCCGATTTAAGTGTGTAACCCAAATTTTGGTGTCTTTATACATTCAAGATTTTGTTTTTTTTTTCTCGTACTCATTAATAACAATTACTTGACGAACATGTGGCATTTTGCTAAAGACCGCAAACTCTTTGATATAGGTGAAATATTTGTCTTTTGTTTGAAGACCAGTGCTCTGTGTTGCTTGTTTGATTTCAGAATTTCTTTTGTTACCTTTTATATATCACACCTCTTGAAATCAAAGGAAACTGTGAATGAGTCGCGGATACATTAAACTTGATTATTTCACAAATAGTTAAATTTCCTTTTACAGCAGCACATTTCTGGATACAGTTTAAAGGACTTGGAACTATTTTGAACGAATGGTGTTGGGTGAAAAGTCACAAGATTTTGTTTTGATCCTAAACTGACGTGAAATAATCGATTTTGTTCAATAGTCGTTCCTACGCTTCGCGTATCCACGACTAAAAAGCGATCAGATTGCTGATTTAAGACGGCTGAAAGAGCCATTTGAACAGAAGAATAAATTAAAAAAATGTAAACTTGAATAACAGTTGCAACGCTTACCTAAAATGCGACACGGTTGATCGGTAATAAAGTATTTTTCGGATGGAAGCTTGCTAGCTTCAATAAAAGAAAACAAGCGAAGTGGATATCATGTTCGCTGAGAGAATATTTGGTAATATGACCATTTACGTTTTACTCTTCTTGCTTTACAATTATCGAATCCTTACCACTTGCTAGAAAGCCGACAAGTCGAATTTCTCTTAGATAAATTATGACTTTTGAGCATAGAGACAAGCAATTAAACAAGCGATAAGACATGTGATGTATTTCATTCATAACGGCTTAGGACTTCAGCGCTGAGCTTTCTACCCTATTTGCCATTCTTCGTTCAAGAAATATTTGATTTATGCGTGTATTTTTCTCATTTCGTGACAACTGCTTTCTGATGACGCCGCACTATTATTAAGCCGCGCTCTACAGGAGGTAAAATTTGAGAATTTTTAAATTGAAAATAAAATTTAACAGTAGGAATCACCACTTCAGGTCTAACGGAGTTCAAACAGTACTGTGTATTGCTGTTGAAGTCACTTCACTTGAAGATTAAACAAATCTTTAAATTCCGGTTTGTCTATCCCGATTCAAATCGATTTTGGAGCTAAAAGTTATTTACAAGAGCAAAGCGATTAGAGTGAAAGACGCTGTTTTGTGCAATTATTTATACCTGGAAGCTGTTTTACAATTTGCATAACAAAGATATCCTGTCTTTGTTTTCGGAGCATTTACAGAATACCCCACAACTCTTGTTTTTGATTTAACTTCGCATTTATTGTCAAAGAACAACGTATGCGCAGGAATAAATTACCGATAGTATTCCGCAGTTAAGCTTTGTTTTCAAAATTTATATTGCAGTTGATCCCAACATATTTTTGTGAGCGAAACTGTAAGCACAGTTTGCACGAATTACTAAAGATCTTTTTTTGAAGCCCTCGGCTCGTTTTGATATTAAAATATACGAGAGATTCAATTGCTGTATTTTGTGAAAAAAAAACTAAAAGAATCATCAAAGAGCTCATTTATTTTTGAACCCATGCGGAACATTAGCTTAATCATTCAACATTCGAGCGAGTTTTATCAAATTGAATATTAGTGCTGTTATTACCAAAATGCACTGCACGAGTTCAAAAAAATTGACTTTCAATTCAATGGATAAAGAATAGAAATATTCTTACAAGTCATAGATATCAAAACATTTCCAAACAACAGCCACCCATTAGAATAGGCATACCAAAACAATTACGTTGGTGAGAGTCAAAAATATAAAAACAATCTAAATTATAGCTGGTGTATGACCGTGTAATACTATAATAGTTTGTTCCTCACTGGGATATGACTTTTCGCCGCACTGGGCTTATCCACTATCAGTGGGCTCTAAAGTTCAGAATACCCGGGACTGCGGACCACGGACCAGATCATTTAACACTTTAAAATTTTTTATTAACTCTGCGGACTGCGGACCAAATATTTTATAAATTGAACAAATAAACTATCAATTCAAATACTATCACAATGCGGAGTACGGACCACGAACCAAATAATTTCAACACTTAATCGATTACTGATTCATATTCAGTAACACTGCGAACCACAGACCACATAAAATTATTTTTAAAAAAATTCTCAAATTGAGTCACACTGCACTACGGACTGCGGACCACGAACCAATTACTTTACGATCGTACATCAAACTGGACGGGTATTTTGAAGTTGCTTCGCTTACATGACCGAGTGATTTTCATTCTTTTTAACACTGTCATAATTTAAGTAGAAAAGGACAATAAAATTTTGGCAAAGAATCTAAAGACAACTTATCTACATCTTGAATTAAGCTTCGGATTAGAGCATCTAGATAAAAACGGTTTCTTTTCTTTGCGATAGTATAAGCACATAAAAGTGCTGAAAAAGACATAAAGAACACAGTTTCTTCCCGTGGAAACGTTACTAAAGCGTTCATAACCTTAATGAAAACTTAAACCAATAAATAAACGCGACTTTTACATCATCACGTATTTTTTCATGCATACTCAAGGACAATCTCAACAACCAATTTGCGAAGTCAAGAGAAAACGCATTCGAATTTGTACACGGCAAACCCTGAACGGTATATTGCGGACTCTAAACGCGTCACCATGGATTTGAACCGCTGTTCGCATGTATCGTGTGTACCGAAATGCTAGTGGAATTCTTGAATCAACTCTCGAATTAAAGGTTTATTTCTGCGCATATATCTGATAGACAGATAGTTTATTCAAGATTTCTACATATAACAGCCATATATCTGAATTGCGCAAAAATTTTACAATGTTAAAAAATCGCATATTGAAAACAAAAGATCACATATTGATCGCATTTATCTTTTGATTTTGAGTCGAAAGTAAATGTCGAACCGCCATTTTGTTCCAAGAAACACATGGATTGAAACTTGATATGTGGCCTTCAGGACTCGAAGAGTTAAACGTAATTTGTTCATTAGCAAGTGGCCTAAACCAGCACGAGTTTAATTGCCAGTTCTAAAGTGAATTTTCTGACGGGGTGGATGGCAGGATATTTTTGTGAACACGGAGTACAGTGGTCAGCGGTTACTGTGTAGTTTGGTAAACTTTGTGGAGGATGTTTGTGCTTTTCTTGTAAGGAAGGTTTTAACAATTTAACAATGTCAAACGCTAAATTATAATGTTAGTGAATGTATTCGTCAAGCTGAACGTTGTTTTAGCGATGTATCTAGAGGAAGACAATGTACCTTTAAGAGTGTTTTAGTTATGTGCAAAATTAAGTTGTGTTTCGTAATGCCAATCAAGACCCCACACCATGAGATACCATGTACCTCAAAGCCTTCGATGACCAAACCGATAACAACAACAACAAATAAGAATAATTTATGAACTTCGTTTTGCATATATTACTTGGTTTCCGGTGGTTTCGAGCTGGGGTCCAAATGTTAATAGTATGCATAGCTCAATTAGCATAAATTACGTAGATTTGGGATTTTTGTGGTGCGTTTGAAAATATTGTAGCTTCAGGGGTTTAGGTGGATTTCGGGGTTTTCATTGGGCGTTTAAAAATGGTTCCCAAAGTAAGGAACCAAACTCCTGATTGGTTAAACCTGGGAAAGGAATGTTCTTAGAATGTGAACAGCCGTTTGTGAGGAGGAAAGCATTACGTGACGATATTCAAAACAAACGAATTCGAAGGAGACAAAGTAACTTAATTGGAATATATTTCCAAAATATTGAGAAAAGATGAAAAATGATAAAGTTTGCATTCATTGGGTTGATATTTATTTGTTGTTTATCAAAGAGAAATTTCTCATGATTATCGTGTCATGATCAGTCGTGAATGAGTTTGAGGCTAGACCGCTTTTTCTGGAATCACTTCATTCAACTATGGATAAGAACTGCATTAATGAATATAAACCCTTCCCAAGCTCCTACCGGCCACTTTTAAAATTACTGTGAAACTGACCTTAGTTTGTTTATATTTTTGCCAGCCGCACGTTTACAATTTCAGCGTGACTGTAGTTTTGATTCGTGTTCCTTTGTATCCTTTTGTTTTGTTTGTTCACTTCATTTGCATTTCGTGGTTTTTTACTGTATTCTATATTTTAGCTTCTTTGTTTTTTTAGTTCCTTTGATTTCTTTGTATTGTTGTTTACTTCATTTGCATTTCACGGGTTTTTACTCTATTTTATATTTTAGCTCCTTTGTTTTTCTGCGGGTCCCTTGTGGCATTTTTTAGTACATTTAAACCTTTCAACGGTTTATTCACACAACCTGATGAAGACCGCAGATTTGGTCGAAAATTTGTATTATGTTTTAAACAGATCAGATTTCTAAAGTTTTTAACACAAAGACATAGACTTTAGTCTTCTCAACTGCTTTGCACAAAGACTATTGCTGGTTTTCACAGACGTCACGGCGGCCATGTTGGAGTACTCTTAACAAAAGAATTTTGATTATTTCTTTTGTTTGGGACTCTGATGGCCGCTATATCTATTGTCTTTTGTGTCTCTTGGGATTGTATGAAAACCAAGAATTTCTTTATTTTTTGTCTTTCTTTGTAATTTCTTATCAAATAGCAAACATAAATGTGAGTGACAGAAAGCTAATGGGACAAAAGAAAAATATTTTTTTTACAATCTATACACAATGCCCAGCAAAATGGCATGATAATTCTTTTTATTAAAGAAACTTCCACTCTCCAACAATACAGTAATCTTTCTCATTTTATAATTTTGAAACTACCGAATTTTCGAGCTATGAGCATCCATTATTGATTATGAAGTATTTGGCTGCAGTGCTAGGCTTTCACTCTTGACAATAGGAATGAAGTGACAAGCTTGTAACACCACCAAACTATGTTACAGTTCAAAATAGGGGCTAGCGGAAATGCAAGTTTTTTAAAAAGAAACAAAAATCGCGGGATGAGCTATGTACAAGGGATAATTAAATGCGAGCATTTAGTATGCATCCAACGAGTAGTAACATTTAATTTTAGATTTTAAAAAAATTTTGGACATGGCAGGAACCCTTTAAGGCTCATATAATTCAATGGTGTATGCTTATGTAGAATGTCACGAGGGTCATGCTCATCTTTGATTAGCGTTCTTCCTTCCACCTTCACTAACATCACCGGCCACCTCCGGAGCGCGCTTTGCTTATATACAAGATGGATCTCAAGGATTACGTGCCTTCGTACGCAGCATGAATGCAACTAAAGTGAGTTCAGCAGGATATCGAGGAGTACTCTATACAGTAATGCTCTCAACTGGATACTTGAAACTTTAAAAGTTTGACAAAAACACTAGAATGAAAGTCTTAAGTCCTTTCTCTTTTCCTCTACCTTTAATCCAAGCTCCATTTTCTTTCTTACGATGAGTAGAGTTAGAGAAATTCTTCTTTATTCAAAGTTAATAACATTTTAAGGAAAATTATATTTTGTTTTACACCAAACATTAGTTTTTCTCAATTTTGCTCAAAAGATCTGGACCCCTGTATTAATATCAGCTGTGATTATTTTGCTGTTTGCCGTGCGTATGGACCACGTGACCCTCGCTGTGTGTGCAAGCAAACCTGTCCGTCCTACGAAGAACCCGTATGTTCGTCAAATGGAACGTCATATGACAACAAGTGTTTGTTTGAACAAGATATTTGTCGCTTACAGAGTAACTACACACTTTACCATCCTGGCAGCTGCGAGGGTACGGACTTGTATATGTGTGTGTGTTTTTTTTGTTGTTTTTTTTAATGGAAATATGCATTATCTATCTATTTATTTATTTATATATTTGTTTGTTTGTAAAATTTGCGTCTTGTCAATCTATACATTTTTATCGCTACTGTTTAACACCAAATTTAGTTTCGAAGATGCTTCAAAAATATTATTATCAGGATATGACATCGAAAGGTTATTTGTTTCGAGAAGTTGAACTTCTTTTTTCTGTACAAATACACAGGATTCCCAATTGAAAAAGGACGATTAAGCATCTCCCTGCCAACGTGTCCTGAAGTTCAGTGTCAGACTATCAACTTCAGACCTTACGCATTTTACCCAGATAAACCCATTCAAGTACAAGCAAATGTCAATCATTTTAACACGTCGTCTAAAAACTTTGTCCATGATCCTGCGGTGGTCTGGACAGAAAACATTACCTATAATGGGTTTGATGTGTGCATAACAGGAGTAGGGCGGGGGGATCGTTTAGCCCGCAGAACTGCAGCAGTTGACTGGTTAGCCTACCAGGGAGCTCCCGATGGGGGATTAGCTGGGACAAAACGTATTCGACAATGGTGGACAGGAACACAGTGTGAAAATATTGGCTTGCCCTCAGTAAGTAACAGTTTTTTCATGTGTTACTTAACTGTGCAAGGTCCTTGTTCACATGATCAATCACTTCAAAAGCTCGCATTCTTTTTGGCTGCGGACAATCTAACATTTTAATAGATCCAATGATTGAGAAACGTTTGGAGAGTCCTACAATCCACGACAAAAAAAGTGAAACACTTTTGCTCTCCCCAACCCTTTTCAATGTTGTTCGGTACAGATATGCTAAAACCTGAACGGTTGCTGCGGAAATGAACCAACATTGTGTTGGGGAGAGGAGGTGTTTCACTTCTTTTTGTCTGGGATTGTAGGTCTTAAATTTTGAAAATTTGAGTCTTTAGATGATCTTAATTTTCTGAGTTCGAATTTGCAGGGTCCCTGATTTTAGACACCCATTCATCAGTTCGCGCATGTTTTTTACTTTCTTTGCACGTGTGACAACTGTCATTGCTTTTTTTGTGTGTTTTCCGGCGGCAAATTTGCCTGCGTCGCAGCTAGTCTTAAACTCCTGACACGTCCGCCGTTTGCATCGCAAGCTAGCGGCAAATGTAACAAAAAATGTGAATGACGCAGCTGCTAATAATTACATGCATTTTATTGATTATCAGTAACAAAGGTATAAAGGAATGCAGAGCTCGAGTGAACAGCCGTAATAACGGCAGCAAAGGAAACTATCTTGGAAATCTTTCTTGTAACTCTCAATTCCTTCCTTTCTATAATGGCTCCATGTCAGTAATGTTCTTATGATCCTGTAGGAAGCGTAATAGAGCCCAAATAAATTAAGGAGCAACTTTTTTGCGTAAAAGGGTCAAGGCCTACCTCTGATTCAAAGAAGGAGCTAATTGCTTTTTTTTTGGGTAAATGAGTCAGAGCTTACCCCTGATCAAAGTAGGGAGTAATATTTTGGGTAAAGGTGTCAGGGCTTACCCCTGATCCAAGTAGCAACTTTTTTTTGGGTCACCTGAAAAGACAAATATTTTTGTTGAAACAATGTTGAAGATAAATTTTGTTTTTCCGTACGGCTATATATAATTTATATCCTCTAAATTTCGGGAGAATAATCTTTACAGATAGAAAACAATCCATGTACCTGTAAAGTTTAATATTTTTATTAAACAAATTATTGTTTCATTTTCTGTTAACTTTGAACAGGGAAAGTTTTCCACCGCGCCATCTGTCTTTGTGACAGTGGAACATCATCATGCCGGACTTAAGCGCGATGCTGCCCTCATTTGGACAGCAGATATAACCATCAGCTCCTTCAAAGTTTGTCTTCGTGAATTACAGAATTTTGACGGAGCTCATGAAGACATTTATGTTGTAAGTATTGCCATTCAATTTTAGCACAATAGTGACGTCTTTCTTCCATGTTCATAACCTGGTTAAAAGATTGTTGAAAGTAGGTCAGTTTCATAATCATTTCATTTACGGTCACGATTACATAGTTATGAATTGATTGTTTTCGGTTACGTACACACATTTTGGGTCCATCAATGCCACTCTGTGGTGTAGAACGATTGAGACCAAGTTTGTACCGTAGTGTAAACAATGACAGTATGAATGATTGTCATGGATATGTAAGCAATATTTGCACCGCGGTTACATACTCAGTCTCAATAAACATTTCAGTTTTGAGTTTCACGTAGAATACTGCATGTTTTTCAAGTTTTAAGAGCTCCCCCACAAACTCCTTTTTGAATAAACTGATCTTGAGATTCTCAACTGGTTCTCATTTGTTCAAATACTCTCCATTTTAAAAGTACGATAACTATTTAAACAGCGCCCCTATTCAAACATTTGTTACTCTCTTTCCATTTGACATAAAAAAAGAAAAAGTTCTACCGTCTATCGACGCAGTAGCCACAAAAAATGAAAAAATACTCATTGAAAGAAATTCGCGTTATAGCTACTAGAAAACCTGTCAGATATATATGGCAGTGGTAAAGGTACGAATTCCATATTGAGAGAGAAACAGGCATTTTTCGCTACTAGGGAGCTGTTGAAAAAAGGCTCCCAGTCGAGTATGCAATAAGAACAGGAATATGAAATAGTTCACTAGTGGAGTAAATATATTACTAAACTGTGGATTGCATACCGTGGAACCTGCGGACCCCCCCCGGAACCAGCGGAACCTCTTCAGCCACTTGATGTAATACTTGTCTGATATACTGGACAGCGACTGAGAAGCCAAGTCTTGCGTATGCAGTCAGAACTCAAATAAAATCAAAAGCTTTCACATTTTATCCACGAGCTGGCACAAGTATACGCTCCTAGAGCGTCTTGTTGAATAAGTAATTTGTTAAGGGGTTTTATTTTAACTATAACAAATGTAACAAATATGAAAACCTCAAAAATTATCAACTTTTGTTCTAAACAAGTTACGATCACCAAACTTGGTACACCGTCGTGTTATCGAGTTGTTAACTTTTGTGGAGAAAATCACGTGACCCGTTGTAATGGAACGAAGTTATTCTTAAAAAACGGTTTTTCAACTTAAAAGGCCGCGTTTGGCCGTAACTTCGAAACTGTGATGAGTTAGACCAAATCCCTTTGCAATAATGAAGTTCACTATATCTAGTTCTCGTAAAACATATTTTCTTATAATCGAATCAGTGGTTGCTAGGATACAAAAGCCCAAACTGAACCAAGTTTTGAAAGGAAAAAACTTCATAACTTCCGTTGTTAACGACATATGAAGACCAGTTTCTGTTGAATATGGGATTTCGCTCGCGTGTCTTGTAGATAAGGCAATCAAATTTTCTTTAAAGAAAGAAGTAAAAGAAAAATAATTTCTTTTTTCTTTTTACCCGGAAAATTTCGAAAATTAGGTTTTTATTTTTATTTTTATTTTTTTCTTTTACAATTTTTTTAAAAGAGGATTTGATTGCCTCATTTATGAAACACACTTTATATAGGAGGGAAATCCCAGCTTCAACACATGATTGACCCATTCGTGCGAAACCCTTTGTTTAATATTATAAAATAACATACATGTTTACTATTCAATGATCTTATTCATAATAGCAAAACTACTAATTATCATTTATCCACGGTGACTGAGCAACATAATTATCTCACTCAAAGTGCAAACAATGAAGAATGATCAGAAAAACATTATAGCACCAGCTTAAGAAAATTCTGTCCTACAGTAATTGGTAAATATTTTTGGAATAATATTCCTCCATCTATTCGTTCAAAATCACCCAAAAAAGTCTTCAAAAAGTATCTTCAGCGTTTTTTTCTCGCACAGTATTAGTATTTTTTGTTAAACATTTTCCTGGTAGTTTCTTTTCCTCCTTCTGTGAAATAAAATTTGTTTATAATGAGTTTAGGGGCACATTATTAGATTTCTATATCATGCCCTATCTCTTTTCATTCTCCAATGGTTTTGAATTTTTATTAACCAATGGAAAGAGATGAAATAAAGGAAATGAAAATGAAATATCGGGCATTACCCCCTAATGGTACCAAAGTAAGAGTGAGCCCGAGTGTTAGCAGCCAGCGATAGCTATTTTGGCTTCGTCATTAGCTCAACTTAGTTTTAGGAAGAGGCAAACATATCAAATAAATGCGTTCCCGACGCTTATTGGGATGAAGTTTTTGAGATAATACGTATACACTGCAAGTACTAGTGTAAGGTCTTTTTACTGCAAGCTGCTAATGCTGGCCTCCATAAGGCTTGCTGCCTGTACGACAAATTGCTTTTTGGATTGTGTTTTTATATTTAAGCAAATATGATCAGTTTTTGTTAATTGCTCTTGCATATTTTTTGCAGTGTTTATCAGCTTATCTTATTGCCGACAACCTGTTGGATGAGTTGACAACACTCAAAGCCATTGTAAACCGTATCAATGAAATGTAAGGGTTTCCTATTCACTTTAGTACAATATGTTCATTTTACCACTCATAAATTTTTCATTCTTTATAATTTGCCACATGGCCATCTTTATACATACCCTTTCACCAGTAAGTGGATATTTATTCATTATCACGTGCACCACCATGCAAAATCATCAGCAGAAATATTGTTATCATCGTCTACTATTACCAATATAATCCATTGTCATCATTCATCATTCACCATCATCATTTATCATCTTCATCATGTATCATTCTTTATTCATCGTAATCATTCATCAATCATCATCAACAGCAGCATATCGTCCATTATCATCTATCGCCGGCTATCATTATCATCCATCATCATCATCACAATTATCATCTCCCATCATCACAGCGACCACCCATATCTCATCCATCCTTCATCAATTTGATAAATTTCTGTTGTACTCTATAACTTTAAACGTTTTTACAAAATTTGACTTTAAAAAACTTAATAACGTGGTTTCGGCATGCATCCTGACCTCCTTTGTATTAAAAGGCGTCTTTATCCTGATCGGTAGCTCCAAGTAGATTTTGAAGTCTTGGATATTATGTCAAAAAGTGAAAGTCATCGATATAAATTATTATTGAAAGTATAATTTTCTCTCAAATAACAATTGTCCACTACGAAAGCGAGTAGAAAACTGGGTACTAAAATGACCGCGTAAGACTGGGTAGCCTGTTTGGGTAGACAGAATTGCTTAACTCAATAAATGGTACATACTTCATGCAAGTATGGAATATTCTTGCTCTCCATATAGTCTCCCTAACAAGTATATACTCCCTTCTTAGAGAGACCCTAACTGGCATACCAGCATGCAATAGATACCCAATGCATGGACATGTTGTGTTTAAGAATCAGCACTAATAACAACAGTATATTTTGGATGAATCAGAAACTTTAGATTTAACCAGTTATAACTACATTTATTGAAAAAAGAAAGGAATTCTGAGATCGAGGGAGGCAAAAATTATTCTTTTAATATCGAAAAACTTTCTCTCAATTTTCGACTCTGAAGGATATATACTTTATGCCAGTATGCCGGGGTTGGGGTTAGGGTTAGGATTTGCCTATGAAGGGATATATATATATACTTGTTAGGAAGACTATGTGTAGGGCGATTATATGGCATACTGGCATGAAGTATATACCCTCTGAAGCTCTCTACCTAAAGGATTGTCCAATCTTATGCGGCCATTTTAGTACCCAGCCCACTGTATTTCAGGTATCCTCGTACGGTTCCCAACTCAGCAGCTTACGCATCAAAGGTAAGAAAGAGATAATGGTGAAAAGATTTTATCAAAAACCTTTCTGGAAAACGTTTTTAGATTCTGAAAAACTCCCTTACAAGTACAGCGCCAGAACATTTACAAAACATGCTTTGCTTACCCCAAAGCCCGCTTGTATATACTTTATGCCAGTATGCCGACATATATACTTTATGCCAGTATGTTGACGTATTTCTCGCCAATTTGTTTGTGAAGTTTAAAATCTGGTTTAGATTTTCATTTTAGAAAGTTCAGTATCATATTTTAAAGCAACCTTCATTCACTGTCCAATATCCACACACGCGATTGGTCAAAATTGACCACAGGATTTTGAATTATGTGTCGAAAAAGTCACAACCGTGCTCTATTTTCAATAACGCATAACCTTTATGCGTTATTGAAAATGGGCTTGTCCTCAAGACTTTCAGAAGTACAAAAAGACGACATTTCAGAGATTATATACAACAACTCAGTCCCAAAAAGCGCAGAGTTATACACAACTGGGGTGCACCTGTTTTTAAAGATAAGCTTTCGAATTATTAAAACTGCAAATTTCAAAGGGTAATGCCCTCCACCATCTTGAATCCATGGCCTTAGTATCATTTCAGTGGCTTTTAATCAGTTACTAGTACGCATGCTCTTTTTACACTCATGCTTAAATTTTGTTTGCAGAGTTTTAGCAGTCCGATAAGTTCACGTGATGCCGAAGATCTTTCAGTAATCAAGCCACTAAGAAGATGGGACAAAAGTAAGACTTGTAATGAACTTGATGGACAGTTTAGCAAGGAAGCTTGCTCTAGATTAGATTAGTTTTGCACACTCTAGAGGCAAAACACATGTCTTATATCAGCTAAAAATGAAAGCTTTTTGCTTACATAATTTTTAAGTTATGTTAACTTTTGCAATTCGTTTGATGAGCAAGCCTGACTTAGACTCTAAGCTTTGTGGTTCTGATCATATTTGTCATACAGGGAAAGCTAACTTTTAACTAGTATTTCTTATTATATGCATTTTTACATTTGTTTACAATTGAGTTCTCCATGAAAATTATTAAAAATATAAGGCTAAAAATATTCATTATAAGTTTTATAAAAACAAACGTTTTCGGTCTACTTGACCATCTTTAGGTTATGGAACTACGGTAAAACGATTTCGTTTAAAAGGGATCGCAGTACAAAGGGACATTGTTAGGTTATTCCTCTCGGGAACAGGCAGAGTTCAAAAGACTTAATTTGTTTGTTTAGTGTTGGTTTTAAATTAGCGCCACACTGGAAAACAAGAAAGTTCAAAGAAGCAATTTACATTGTAAAAACCCACTTATATCTAACAATTAGATTTTGATGCATGGGCTATCTGCAATGGCACTACCATGAAGTTGCAGGGTGATCGCTTGCTTTTTACTTTGAGTCCGTGAGGTCAAGATATCTACTCAGTGTTTTAGTAACACTCATTTTAAAATAATGTTAAGAAACACGTAAGTTAAGTTATCGCCTTTTATTTTGCTACCAGGGGAAAATAGCCAATCAGAATGAAGGATTTCCAATATTCCACTACTTGATTGATAACGATGATTATGGGACGATGGTTAATCCAAACAAATTTTTTTAACAAAACAACAAATTTATCCATAAATTACTAACATACTACAGCCTCTCATGTAAAAAAACAAAACCAAAAGTTAAACAAGAAGATTTTGGCAGTTTTAAACTTTCAAAATATAAAGA
>JANCMA020232919.1:0-28601 GCA_024336925.2 Zoanthus solanderi | reverse complement strand
TGATAACATACATTCAGTGTCCTTGGTGATATCAATTATGAGATGTATGACAACATACGTTCACTGTTCTTAGACATTCCAGTTATGATATATGGTAACATACGTTCGGTGTCCTTGGACATTCCAGTTATGATATATGATAACATACATTCAGTGTCCTTGGTGATATCAATTATGAGATGTATGACAACATACGTTCACTGTTCTTAGACATACCAGTTATGATATATGGTAACATACATTCGGTGTCCTTGGACATACCAGTTATGATATATGGTAACATACATTCGGTATCCTTAGTGATATCAATTATGAGATGTATGACAACATACGTTCACTGTTCTTAGACATACCAGTTATGATATACGGCAACATACGTCCGGTGTCCTTGGACATACAAGTTATGATATATATGGTAACATACATTCGGTGTTCTTGGTGATATCAATTATGAGATGTATGGTAATATACATTCACTGTTCTTAGACATACCAGTTATGATATATGGCAACATACGTTCGGTATCCTTGGTAATACCATTTATTAGATGTTTGATAACAAGCATACCGCTGTCCTTGATGATACCAATTATTAAATGTATGGTAACAACATAGGTTGTCCTTGATAATACCAACTAGATGGTAATACACCTACTGTATTCATTTTTTCCTTTTCACGACAAAAAGGTTTTCCTTCTTGCAACAAATATTGTTATAGGCTTATAAGCGAAAATAATCGCATCAATTCTGGTTTGTTGTTATTTCATATTCATAAAGGTTTTCTACTAGTGAAAACGCTCGAGACGTCTAATTATTAAACGTTAATTAAATTTCAATTTTTTGCAGGTAAAATCCTTTACGCCCGATCTGTAAATGTGACGTGACTAGAAGTACCTTATTAGTCACGCAATACCACCACCAGGTCACAAAACATGTTTAGCATGTCATCTGTGAACGAAACTAGTGTCCAACCAACCACTCAGGGATTGATTGCATATCCTCGCCAAACCAAAATGGAAGTAGTAGTTATGACCATCAGCTATTTACTACTTATGATAGCAATAATCATGAGTAACACACTGGTAATAACCGCTTTCTTATTTGAACGCACGCTTAGAAGAAACACGAACACCCTGATAATGAGTCTAGCTTCAGCTGATCTGTTGGTGGGTTTGCTATTGGTTCCGTGCTGGGTGAATATTGTAGTAAGCACTCATTACTCAGATGGGTTTTATCATTTCTACATCACATGTGACATTTTCATCAGCTGTGCCTCAATTCTTCAAATAACCGCGATTAACATTGAGCGTTGTCTTGCTATCCTTTACCCTCTAAAACATCGCTTAACAACAAGAAAAATGTATTACATATCGTTGGGAGTCGCATGGTTGTACGCCGCAGGAATCGCCTTGTTACAGCCGATACAACGCCAAAAATGGGAGCGTGTTTACATAATGGTTATCACACTTACCTGTTATTGTTTTCCGTTGATAATAATTTTCGCTGCCTATGGTAAAATTTTTACAGCCGCCAAAAATGCAAACAGAATAGTCCGAAACCGAGCAACGCACAGAAATAGTCGAAGGTTTTCTCTGACAGTAGCTTGTATTACCCTGTTGTTTTTCGCTACATGGCTACCACTTTTCGGTCTCTCGATGGCTGCTACATATTGGCCCAACAGCCTGCCCGATCATTTAACAACTTCTCGCCTTGTGCACGCTGCAAAATGGATTCACTATTGTAACAGTTGTATAAACCCTGTTCTTTATTCATACGGCAGCCCCGAAATTAAGAAAGGCATCCATAATACCATTTGCAGACTTATGGGCAAGAAAGAACAAATTCGGACCGCCCGTTGTTCCAGTACGAGGGCTCGCGAGTTCAGTTTTAGCCATAGACAACCAAGCAGCAGTCGCCTGTCCTTGAAGTCGTTGTCAAGAAAAATTAGCACGGAATCAGAGCCTGGCAAAGATAAAAGAAAAATAAGCAGCACATCTGAAAAATGTGACAACAATAACAATCCTCGTCCTTTTGTAATCGCAAGTTCAGTTTGACTCTGGCTTGCATGTGAGAACCAAATTTTAATTTTTCCAGTATTTTATTATCAGTAAGTGGATGAAAGCGTAATCATGGTCCATTGATCCTCTACTGGGCAATCCACAGGTTATCAAACACCCTCAAACACAGTTGTAACAGTTGTAACACAGATTATCAAACACCCCAACTCCCTTGCTAAGACACAATGCGGCAAAACAAGGATCCGTTCAAAAATTGTTATAAAAGCACAATGTGTTGAATGTGATGCTACTCACACTCTTTACATTGTGAATGAATTAAAGATCTGGTATTTCCTTTGGAATATAAAGACACCTGATATTTGTGGAGTTGAGAATTCTGTATCAAATATCTAGCACAGAGAGAACTATAAGGTAAATAAAAGAGCTAGTAGAGAGACCTTAAAGGTAAATAAAATATCTAGTATAGAAACCTTTAGGATAAATAAAAGATCTAGTATTGTAGATACCTTTAAGGCAAATAAAAGATGTAGTATAGAGACCTTTAAGGTAAATAATATACCTAGTATAGGGACCTTTAAGGTAAATAATATACCTAGTATAGAAACCTTTGAGGTAAAAAAAAGATGTAGTATAGAGACCTTTGAGGTAAATAAAAGATCTAGTATAGAGACCTTTAAGGTAAATAAAAGATCTAGTATAGAAACCTTTGAGGTAAATAAAAGATGTAGTATAGAGACCTTTAAGGTAAATAAAAGATCTAGTATAGATACCTTTAAGGTAAATAAAAGATCTAGTATAGATACCTTTAAGGTAAATAAAAGAGCTAGTAGAGATACCTTTAAGGTAAATAAAAGATCGAGTATTGAGACCTTTAAGGTAAATAAAAGAGCTAGTAGAGATACCTTTAAGGTAAATAAAAGAGCTAGTAGAGATACCTTTAAGGTATGTTCCACAAAATGCACAATGTGTTGAATTTATTAGCTTCTTGCACTCGTTTTTTTTTACATTATGAATGAGTTTTAAATCTGAGTTTATAGGTCCTTTCATACCATTGGTATTTGTTGCAGTTGGTTTACATAAGGTGAATAAAAATATAATCGGAATTCTTATTTACAAGGAAGCATGACATGTGTGTAGGTTGTTAATAGAATGTTAGAAAATCAGTAGAAGTTGAATAAAACATTTTGTACAGAGAATTTAATAGTTCACTTGTTCCTTTTACGGAATAAAACAAAACAAATTTATGTTGCAGTTAGTTTTTACTTGTAGTTAATGTTATTATTTCACTAGTTAGTATTTTCTAACAAGGTATTATGTTTCTTGAACTGGTTAACTTTTTCAGGCTAGATTTTTGGATCATAAAAATATAGATCAATTTGTCTTTTTGTTATGTTTTCTTTACTTTATTCTTTTTTTCCACTTTCCCTAACCCTGACCCCTTTTTCCATCTACACTGCACTTGCACATCCCAACTAATGTACCCCGTTCCGCATAGACATCAATCAAACACACTTTTTCACTATCTGTACTCACTGAGATCTGAACCTCAATACTCTGGATTTCAATTCAACTATCACTACCACAATGCCACACAAGCAATCAATGCAATAGTTCTAATGTCCTGACCACTGCTGCTAAGGTGCCAGTTAATCATATGGGAGGCTTGGGCTCATATCCCAGCCAGACCAACATTTAGGGTCTCAAAATAATTGAATTGAGGAAAAGTTGCTGCCTTTGCTCACATCTGCAGATGGTTAGGCTTTTGCATCTTCTCGGATAAGGATGTTAAACTGTAGGCCCTAGGAGACATATCTGTGTTTATGTGTGTGTCTCTCATGTGAAAGGTCCCCGTCCACCTTAGAGTGGTAAACATAGTGTCCCCAATTAGTAGGCCTTCGACCAGCTAAATAAACTTGAAACCTTAATAAGGTCATTATTTTTAAAATTATTGTTATTGTTATTATTATTACTAATATTATTGTTATTACTAATATTATTATTATTATTACTATTATTATTATTAGTATTTTCTATTCTTGCCACTTTTTCAGCACTAGGCCCTTTCAGTCAAAATAACTATAGTAATCATACATTCAGTTCAAAAAATATGTATCAAGTTCAGTGCAATTTAAAAATTGGACAGAACTAGCTTGAAAAATTCTACCAAGTTAGAAAAGATAAAATAGTTAAAAACTAACTTGTGAAGTGATAAAATTAACCTAAAACACAAATTAACTACAATAGCATCTACTTTGCATATTATTTTTTTATGAACAGACACAACGTACAACCACTGTTAACAAAATGTATTCAAATCATCACGTCACACCCATGACCTTAGTGGATCAGTGACGCTAAAATATTATTTATGCACTTCTTTGCAAAGGTATCAATGAGCTCAAAGCATCTGCTGAGCTTTTAATGAGGTCACAGAGACGAATAGAATCCTCTACTGAACTTGATGCTCGAAGGGCTTCACTTGCCCAAATAATTTTTTCATGTAAGGCTTTAACAGCTGAGTGAAAGAACTCTCTGTCCTGTGCCTTCGAACAGAACTCTGGCTTTACTGATTCAGTAATCAACGACTTGGAACAAGAACCTGTCTGTCTTGGAGATGATGACACCTGCTCTTCAATCGATCCTTCAGCTGCAGTTGCCTGAACTAAAACATGTTGAAATGAAATGGAAATTGATGAACATCATCAAAGAACAAAACCTTTAGAGAGAGATTGATAAAAAAACATACAAATAATAGACAAACACTTAGTACTAATTCTATAATAAATAAATAAATAAACACATAAAATAAATAAATAAATAAGTCTTTATTTGAAAATAAAATTGAGCAGCAAACATGCTCAATCTACTACAATGGCACATATAAAAAAATACAATTAAAATAAATCCCAGATATTCAACCTATATATTAAAATTAATTATAAAATAAGTAAAAAAGGAAATTTTAATTATTACTGAATAGGCATCTACTTATAAAAGTCATATATTTAAACCTACTAGTACATACTCTAGGGAGAATACAATTGTTTCCTCATTAGCTGGGATGGTAAAAGGTCACTCAAGGGAGTTTCAGAGGTAGTGATTCTATTCTATGATTGTTTCACATCATTCATTTCACTTCACATTCATTTGATATAACGTTTGACTAACAAAGATGGTTTCTGATTGCCCCAAGCATGTACTACATGTAAATACATAGTACATGCTCCTACTGATAGCACATACTGTACTGTGCTGCCTTTGCTCTAACATGGGGTCCTGTCAGGGAGAAATTTCAACAAGCAACATGGCCTAAAGACTGCAACACAGCAGAAGTCCCGAAAAATTGACAAATGAAAACATATTACTCAACTAAAATACTGACAGCGACACGCTAAAAAATACCAGCAACAGCAAGTTTTTAGTTTTCCAAAATTTAGATAGGACTTTCTTTCTCATAAATGGTATGATTAATTTTTCTCTGCATTTGTCACCATTGAGGTATTCCAGGAGTGGCAAGGAGTCTCGTGAGAGGTATGCTTGTCATGCAATCGGTATTATTGTCATCAACCACATGAACAAGGATGATTGTTTTTAAGTGCGGTGTGTATATACTTTTTAATATGAATCCAGTTTATAAGATTTACAATAATCAGAGTTTGGAAATTTTCAGAAATTTTTAAGAATCATACTGATTCAACCTGCACAAACAATTTCTCTATATACATTTTTCATTTTCATGACTATGGCACTACCCCCTTTCTTTAAAGCTAGTTACTATGGAAACTTTAAATGTGTTTTGGTCAATCAAAAGTAACTAAAAACACAACAATATTTCTCTTTTGGTCTTCTGCCTGCAGAACATATATTTTTCTTGCACTGTAAAGACTTACTTCAGCCCCCTCAATTTAGTGAAGTTTGAAATTATACACTATTTTATGTGCACCTTTGGAGAGATTTGAATAGTGCTCCATCAGTGGGTCATCGAAATGCCAAAACACCAAGATTCAAAAAAGCTCAAGGCACGAAAGAGTTAAAAGAAAGAAAGGAAAGAGAAGAAAAAGATGAGAAAGGACGAGAACTGGCAGAAGGACGAAAAGAAGCGTGAGAAAAAAATTAAGAGACAGATAGAGTAAGTGTGTAATGAATAAGACTTACTCCCTAACTGGAATACAAGATAGGACAAGAGTCTGTGTCTTTGTAGATATTCACAAATCGAATATTTTACTGAAAAAATGTGAAATGTGGAAATGTGCATGTGGTGTAGAATTTTACAACTCCAGTTTTTACTGCAAAAAATAACTGACTCGTGCATGTGTAGAATTAACTCACAAGTTGGATTTTGCAGCCACAACTAACCAGGATCAAGAGATCAACATTGAGTTAAATATGTTCCCACCTTTAAGGATTGTCTCCTGTTTAACTCTCATGATTCAGTAACTGTCCAAAGAGATGCCATAATCGCAAAAGTCAAGCAAGGTCACCTTCAAAAACACTCTAATTCCCTAAAGTTGACTGTCGCAGCATACTAGAAGCCGTTCCTTTGCGTGGTGCATGATGTTGGCAATTGTGAACAAGAGGAAGACAAAGAAGAGATATCTGGATATGAAGACGAGTCAGGTAGTAACTTTGAAAAAACAAAGAAGTGCAGTGTTTGGTATAATGCCGTTGTGCACATTATTGGGAACAAATGTAGTTCGTCTAGTGAGGACAGATATTTAAATACCAATAAAGCGTGTGCATTTTTCTAGTAACGTTGTTAAAGGTGTGTTTACATGCATCGATATTTTAAATGAAACACAACACATTTCAAACTCAATCCAAACATGACTGTTTCGACTAACCCTTAGCAATCTTCAGTGACTTGCTTCACTGAAGACGGCTAAGGGTTAATCAAAACTTGTCTGGATTGAGTTTGAAATGTGTTGTGTTTTGTTTGAAATTATTGTCTTCCATACTTTCACTACAATGCATCAGTATGATAGGAAAATGTGTTGCAAACACTCAGAGGACAATTAATTGCAGCATGTAAATAGTTGCCTGATCTTTTCCTGATTCCCATCTGATATGTTGGCCACACACAAGAGGCACAAGATAATCTGTGCCAGTTTGACATAATTATTTTCTGCTTCTCGGCCTGATATTTAAGATTGTCATTGTTTGTTTTAAATTATTGGAAGAATTTAACGATCGGCAATTAGGTGATTCAGAAAGATGTTTATAGATGTGGGAGGACTTATCACTAGTGAGGTGTTCATTCACGCATGTGGAGAGGTGAGTCCACATCTCAAGTCCTCCCACATCTATAAACATCTTTCTGAATCACCTAATTGCCGATCGTTTAATTCTTCCAATAATTTTAAAATCCTACATCAGGCCTCTACCGAATTTGCTTTAAATGCTGCTATTGTACAGATTTTAAATTTACTTTCAAAAAAGCAAACAAAAACCGGCTCTGATCCCATCAAAATTTTCAGATATGTTATAATTGCGATTTATTACCCATAATTCCCATTTTGCTAATTAGAGTGATGTGATGTCACCATAAAACAAGCGACAAACGAGTGTAGCAAAAATGCAACATAGCTATTTTTTTAAAGGATGACAAGCGACACCTCACCCTCATGGTAGTTCCCCTAACATCTGTCTGCAAATGATCAGACCTTTGTACCTTCTTTGATAATTAGGATGTAAAATTAGTATGAGGGACTTAAAAGATCCCACAGGCATCTATCTCTAAAACTTCATTTTGTATTTAAGGTTAGAGACTGATGTGAGTGGTTTGTTTACAAAATATACATGCACTTGCTGGTAACAAAAGCAATGAACTTGAAATTGCAATGTGAAAAAATTATTAAAATTTCTTGTTCATTATGTGTTCACTACATGTATGTATTCACTTAAACAAACAACTCTAATAATCATGGTCTTTTTCTCTTAAATAATACTGAGGGATATTACAAGGTGGCGCAAACATATGAAGTTTATCTTTGAGTGGAAAAAATATTTCTCGAGTGAGTGCAGTGAACGAGTGAAATCTTTTTTCCATGAGAAGAAAAGCTTCATATGTTCAAGCCAACGTGTAAATTTCTTTTTATTATATGTATATTAGATACTGTACGAGTGTTTCAAAAATACAAAAAAAAAAAAAAAAAAGACTAAAAACAAAGGAAAAACAAAGGAATGATGTCAGCAATATCTTCACTAGTGAGGATATGGAAAATATCTCACTTGTATCCCAGATGTAGTTTTGTATGGAAACTACGAATTGTCTATTTTTCAGTAAAACATGTATCTATAGATATAATAAATTAAATTATGGGATGATTGCAAAATAAGATTCTACGAACCCCAGGATTTACTGACCTCTGCAATGCTGTTAAAGTACGTATTCTTCCTCCATGAGCTACATAAAGTAGATTAAAACTTCTCATTCTGGGCTTACCTTTAGGTTCTGGTGAAATATTAACATCAATTTCATTACAGGCAACACATAATTCTTCTTGGTCTTTATATTTTAATAACACAGTCTGCACAATAAAAAAAATTATTATTAACTATCTTTCATAACTATCACACAGTGCTAGAGCTGGAATTCAGCTTAAGACATTTTACAAGCCATTTTATAAGTGTTCAATGATTGGACAGTCAATAATAATAACGACTCTAATTAGGTGTCAAGCCTTATTTAGTTGGCCAAAGGCCTTCTAATTAAATTGGGGACTGACAACATATTTACCACTCTAAGATGGATGGAAATCTTTCACATGACAGACAGACACACACACACACACACAGAGATAAAGTATGTCTACAAGGACCTAGGGTTTAACATTCTTATCCGAGAAAACACAAAAGTCTAGCCACTTGCAGATGTTAGAGCACACAATTGCAAACAAAAACTGCCTTCAGTGCTCCAAGCTTAATTTTTTTGAAAGTTGCCTTTTGGCGACTGTACTTTTTAAAAAGGTTGCCAAGGATACCAATTTGGTGGCCATATTTTTTTTTTAAAAAAAGAACAGTTTTCGTTTTTGACACATGGATATGCTATAGATGTAGCAGTGAGTTACTGATGCTTTGAAAAGTTTTGTTTTGTATATATACTGTAGTGTCTCAATGAGCAATATCTACCTGTTTACAGAAACTTGTTCTCCTTTCATTTTACTGTTTAAGCAATCTTAAGTTCCATTCTTTGATTTGTTTAGTTTATTAATGTATATTCGTTCAAAAATTTAAAGCTGAACTGAGAAAAACAGAGAGAAATCTGGGATAAAACTCTCGGTTAAACTACAAAAAGGCCAAAAACTCAAAGAAGAAGGACAATTTTGTAAGTCGTAAGTCTGGATGTCAACTAAAAAATCTAATGGCAAGGAGGTCACCAAATTGGTGATCGCTTTGACACTTTTGGTTACCAATAATTTTTTCTACTTGCCATGGTGACCAAAACAGTTGCAGCTTGTAGAGCACTGAGCTTGGATGACACTGAAGTTTTTTTTCGGATTTAACACAAAGTAATTGTATTGTCATCTACATGCAAAAATTGCCTTTGTCATAATCACCATCATCTTAGTTCAACATTCCTAGTTTCCCACTCCTAGGATGGACGTGATATGAGTTGCCTCCACTGCTTTCTATCATCTGTCATATCTTCTATGGTGTTTACCTTCCTTCTACTGTACCTTACCCCAAGTCTTCTTTGGCCTACCTACTGGCCTTCTACCTTCCATCTCCATCACTCTCCTAAGTATGCTATTCTAATCCCTACATTTTACATGACCAATTCATCTCAACCTTGTTTTCCTTAATTTATGTTCATGGTTTAATAACTTATTAAGAAGTGTACAACATTGTTTTGAACCAGCTATCCCCAAAATACTGACAGTATACTGTAAAATACAAACTCTATAATACCAAATTTGTATAGTTACACAATAGTATTCGATGATTGACTTAAAAACTTACTCCACAAACAGAGCAACAAGATCCCAGCATGCAATAACCTTTCAAAAGATAATTGCCCATAAGAGTACTGATCTTGTCTGTTCTCTCTCTCTTCTTATTATAGCTGTCAATAACTGTTTTGTCGACTCTGGTGTCTCCATGAATGTCTATGAATTAGATCATGTATAACAAAACCTTGTTATAGGATCGTACATGTACAAGAGTAAAACATAGTTATTATTACCACTGAGACGTCCTCTTGCAAATTTTTCTAGTGAACACTAAGTTATTTTACTATGTGATGTATTATATATAATAAACAGGTTTAAACTACTTTAAACAGGTTGTAAATAATTTACTTCTTAATTTATTTTATTATCAGGAGATAAACTAGTAAGGGATAACCTCTTTTATCTCCTTTTCACTTTCTTATGAATTAATTTGTGAATAAACAGTTATTATTAATTATTATTATTATTATTATTATTATTTATTTCATCAAATAACTTAAGACTGTACAGTATCGTACTTTGTTAAAAACCAAAAAAGACAATGTCATTGCATGATTACCTTAGTGTACAGATATGCAAACCTCCAAATATTAAGCAAGTATGAGATTTCAGATAAAAATTTCATCTGCTTTAGTTCGAATAGAATTGGATGCATAAAATGGAGCTCTTCAGCCATTTTTCAAGGTATTTTGCAACCCCTACCAATGGTCTATTAACTAGTTTGATTACCACTGCAGAACAAGAATCTGCAACAATAAAAATTATAGGGCTGAAGAGAACCAAAGTTCTTACAGCTCATTTCCATTTTCGGCTTTTTCATCCCATTCCCAGCAGTGAAATCCCAATCCCAGTGTGTTAAATCCCATTTTCCCCATCTAAAAACAGATAAATCCCAGCTCCCATTTTACCTCTTCCAGACCCTCTGCAAGTAATTTTAATTTCATGCAATTCAAGTTGCCAAGTTTCAATTGTAATCACATTTTCTGAAATTGTTTATTAGTGCACAATCAGATGTTATGGACAATTCTGAAATCTTTTTGTTGTATCTTTTATGAAGGATTGATTGATTGATTTGTTATAGAAAATTTTCCAGTAATACAAAATAGTAGGGTCAAAGCCAGTGGCTTAAATGGCTTATGTCAGCAGTATATATAATTATAGGAAAAGAGATATAGTGTGAACTTTTGTTATATATACATGTAATTTATATATATAATAACAAATAATATTAATTAGATATACAGGGTATTAAGTATTTTTTCATTATCCTTTAATTTCAAGAGCTATAATAATTATGTAATATTATAATAACAATATCATATTATTAGACTCTGTTATTATTATTTCAAGTGATTAAAATGATTGTATGCAATGTACATCTTGCCACCATTAGTTTATAGTAGCTAATTCAGTAACTGCAAGATTTACCAAATTGTAAATTAATACATGACAAGTGTGAATTCATCAATTCAATAAAGTTAACTTTGAAGTTGAAAGACCTGACAAAAGAGAACTTCGGGAACGTACATGTACTGTACTAGAAATGGCATAATTCCAAACTCAAGTATTGCTGTCCTGTCCATGTGCTTGCTTTTTTATCTTATTCATATTTCATGTTATATAGTGTTAAAAAGCTCGTCCTTTTGATATATTCAATCTTTATTTAAAGGGAGCCCACGTCCGTATAATCCTCTTGGTTTCTTGTGGGTTTCCTTTGCCTCCTTAAAGAGTAATTACTAATAAATTGTTTTGTAAATGTATATATTTGTGTTGCAAAAAAAATAAAACTGAAACTGAAACTGAAGTATAGAAGAGGAAAACCACGGAGAAATCAATCATTAACTTTATTTATTTACGAAGTTACTAACAGCCCAACAAGAAAACATAAATGATGATGAAAGTGAATGATGAAGGTTAGTAATATTAAAATAGAGCTACTAGTATAGTACAGTCGCTGAAGGATCTGTTATCCTGCAAAGAATGGTCGAAAACTTCGAATTATTTGCATAAACTGTGATACCATGAAGTTGATTACAACACTACGACTGTCATGGTAAAATTAAACAAACTGCATTTCTGTTAATAAATAGCGGCTACCAAGTAGACTTCAATTTAGCAAATTACTAATACTACTACTAGTTTCAAATACTAGTTTACTACATACCCATATCGAGGTTGTCACTTTCACCCTTTTCTGGTTTCCACTTTGACGCGATAGGCTTTAACGATAACTTAAAATTAACATGCTATGTTTTTCCAGCAGCTTTGAATTCTGGAAAAAAGAAAACGTATCCAAATTTAAAGCTAGTTTATTTATAAATATTCACTTTTTTCTTTAGATGCCATGGACTGCTCCAATTTTTAAAATATTTCATTTTCCAAAAGTCGTTTCGGTCAGCGGTCGTAGGTTCATGAGGTTTTAACCAATCAAAAACGCTTATTCCTTCACCAGCATGCTCTGGCGCCACAACCAAACCAACATGGCCGAAGAATATAACAAGAGTTGAGAAAAAGTTTCTTTTATCTAGGATTCAGTGAGGTTTTAATATTCCGAGCCGTGCAAATTTCAAAATGGCAAGTCCGTGGTCAAGTCGAACTTCCTTCTCGCAAAGGCTTGAAAGTAGTTTGGTAACTCCTAGGCAAAAACTTAATTACAGTTCATTTCTCGGCGATTCCATGTCTTCTATAAGGTTTGGCAACAAAATTGAAAATATAATTTTTAGTTTGCTTGAGAATATGAAATACTGACATGCAACTTAAGCTCTTCAAATTGACATTCACCTTTAATTATTTTTCTTGGCATAGTCTTTAAACAATAATTATTAACATTTGGTATTCCACGTTCTTGCAAGCAGAATCCATGTAGAGGCACAGGTAGCCCAGGTATAGAAAAATTAATGAGTGATGATTAACTTTAAAAAATAAGGACTTAAGTAAGGACACCTTGACTCAGAGCCATGGTTTACTATAGAAATAAAAAGGGATTTTGAACGTACAATTTTTGGTGTGATTCTGAAATATAGCCAGTGGAACATTTGGCTGGGCTTTGTATTTTAGGCAGAAACTTGACTGATCTCAGTCATACTCTTAAGGGTTTTTGGCTGATTGTTCTGACTGGCTTTATTCCTCAACAAGATAGGCAACATGGTAATCATTCATGTTTGTTCTTAAAAAAGGCCCTTTCTATTTTTTTTTTAAATTCTTTTATTTTTGTAAAAGAACTTCTTTAGACTCTTAGAAAACAACAGACTTTTCTTTTTCAGCCTAAGCTAACTTGGTGTCTGCTGGGACCTTAACTGCAATAAATTAGTGTCCCATCCAGCAGGGTTTAAAGACTCTTGACTGCTTAATACTTCAAAATGTATGCTGGAGTGAAAACAGCAAGAAGAAAAACAACATTTCCACTGGCTGTTGTTTACTTTACACTCCCAAATAAAATTATCCATTAAAACCTCTAGGATTTTGATTTACAAATAAATTGATAAGACTACTTAAACTCAACTTTTTATGCTTACTTGCAATAAGTCAATTAGTAACAATAAATCACACAAATCAAAGTTATTTTCTTTCATTTATCAGCATCAGTCATCATGTTAACATGAGTTAAGTCCCAAAGCTACACTGCTTCTGAGAAATTACAAATAATCACATTTGCTGAAGAAAATGGAAGCAAAGCAACCAAACGTGAGTTTGGTGCCCATGAAAGCAATGTTTCTTTGTGTTTACTTTGCTCACTGGCAGAACTTACACAAAACTTGATGGCTCTTTGAGTGATTCAGGATTTGTTTTCATTGAAATTTATTTTGGGGTGCATATTATATATTGGAGGCACCGTGGCTCAGTGATCAGGGTTCAGGATTTGAATGTAGGAGACCTGAGTTCAAATCCCCGACTTGGACTACTGAATGAATTTGTCCTCAGTGATCCCAGGGGCAAATTCACCATGCTTTGTAAATAACCAACTGGTTTGCCTCCTACCAGTTGGGATTCTTAACTGGGAGAGAGGGTTTTTTTATATATGCATGACACTGAAAATCCCCTTTAGGGGAGATGTCATTACGTATTTATAATTTATTTATGATTTACATGGGCACGTTTTATACATGGGTAAATATGGTAGGGAAATCGCTTGAGATGTAAAGAAAGTTGTTCTCAGTTAGATTATAATTGTCTATTCTAATGTTTAATTAACTGGCTTTACATTGCTTAGGGCACAAAGCAAGAGTGTTATCACTGCACAAGTCCTAGAGGAAACCCCTCACCATCGTATTGAGACCTTTGGCTTGCCTCTTCCGGTTCAAGTCAGTGAAATACTGGCAAACCAAGAAAGTAAGATCAATTTTTTAGCATGTCATTTAGCAGCTTTTGAAAGCAATTTCAAAAAGATTTCAGGTTTTCTGGTGATCAATGAAGCTTTTTAGAATTTCTCAGGTTAAGTGTTGACAGTGAGTGAGTTAGCCATCAATACATACAAACTTCTTTTCTTATCTCTTTGTGTACACTGCCATTTGTGGCTAATCAATAATATTATTTTGAGAACAATGAGTATTTCATATTAATTTATAGAATAACGTTTTGAGTTGATTTAATATTAGGAAGTCGCCATGCAAGTGTTAAAATTGATGAATCAGGTTGGGCGTGGCTGGTTTCTGGTAGAAAACTATTGGTGTGGCGATATACACCCTCAGCTGGTTCAAAGGTATGTTGCAAATCCATAGACCCTAAGATTAAAAAATGTTGGCAATTTTCATATGCATGTTTATGTCTACATTCAAATTGGCCCTACTAGCCTGGCTTTGGATAACATATAGTATTCTTTTGAAAGTTTGTCTTGTGAACGAGGCTAGTTATTCAAATTGAATAAAGACAAAATAATATAAAAATTGCTACCGTTTTTGTATTATGCCTATTGTTATATTGTTGAGCCTGTTAGAGTGATGATTGTATCATTGATCAAGTTGTTCTCATGTTAAATAATGTCAGTCATGTTAAATACAGTTAGTATGAGATTTAAAATGTGAAGCTTATAGTGCTGCTCAGAAACATGTGTACATGTGCTCGCATGCAGATCAAGCAGTGATCGTGAGCACTCTTAATAATTAAGAATATTATTTTTACTAAAGTGCACTAGTTCAACTTGATCCTTAGTACTGATAAAAATTTTGCCAAGTTTGCAAGCATCACATGCACTTTTGCTTTAACAAAATCGAGATGGCTTCTTTGCCTTTGGTCCTTTCTCATTGCAGTAAGTTTCAAAACAAGTTTTTCGACAAAGCTGAAGTTACTTGACAATCATTGTGCAATATGATTAACTGATAATTTTATGTGCTATGTTTTGGAGATGTTCTGATTGAAAGAAACAGTGGCTCAAATGGCAAAGGCAAATGGAGTGAGATGATACGGCCATGTGTTGAGGAGGGATGATGGGCATCATCAATCGTCATCATCATCATGTTTTGAGAAAAGCATTAGTTTGCATGATTAAACAATAGTATGTGCAAAACATGGAAATTTTACCAATTTTATTATAATTAGAAAAGTTAAAGAATCATTTTAACAGCCTGTCGAAATAGTTTTGAGAGTGAAATGTAAACAATTTCAGAAAACCATTCAACTGTAATAGCTTGGTTCACATGCATTGATAACATTCCTCACTCAAATAAAAGTAAAACATAGCCATTTACCGTATTTGTACCAAAGATAAAGGCATGGAAGAGATTGAAATGGCTGATGCTGAAGTGTCACAATCTAATGATGAAGAGAGCGGAGGAGAGGAGACACAGACAGTTGATGATGATTGTGGTGAGGAAAGAAGACCTAAGCAAGTTCGGAGACCCCCAAATAGATATGGAGACTGATTATTGTCATTTATTAGATGCATAATTTTATGCCAGTCAAACCGAGTTTTGACCTACTAGAATAGAAAAAGTGTGTAAACTGAAGGAACACATAATACATGGAACTAGTTGACTTGCTCAATTAAGAGTTATTTTGTTTGTTATCATTGTTTTAGCTGGTCATTGTAAGGCTGTTGTTGGACATGAACACATTACCTATTAAGTTTTTTTTTGTTGGAGGGGGTAGTGTAACGGCCAGTGGCCTAGGACCGATTACTAGCCTCTCTCCGATGTTTTTCAGTAGTTGTTACGCGCCATTTTGTTTTATGTTATTGCTGGAGAAAGCTTCAATTTTTAGTGGAAGTTACTACACATGTATCTTAAAAAAAAGCTAAAAAACTTTTTAGAAATGAAATGGTTTTTAACTTAAGTAGTAGCAGTAGTATATTTTATTTGCACATGTTAGATCTCTATGAACATTTAAAAAAAAATTTAATGTTGAATTTATATTGACAATAACAAGCTAAGATATTTGGAAATCGTGAATGAACCTTGCAGGATTTTGATGACTCAATTAGGCACACTTGAAATTATTCAAATTGTAAAAGAAATAACTTATTATGCTATCACCGATCCGATTTATTTAATGAACCTCCCAAAGTCTACACTGAAAAGATTTTTGCATGCAAACATCTACTTCATTGATTAGTTGCCAATGAGTATATAATTTTTTGAATTCTTAATAAACTCTGCCAGTTAGGTTTCATCCTTCAAAACAGTTTTATAACATAGCTGGCAAATACATGTATGTGTGCCCTTTTTTTAGTGTATGAGCGTGCACCAAACCTGAACATATGCACGGGTGTGCAGCTAAATTATGATGCAAGCAAGTTTGTACGCTCGTGGAGTTGAGGATTTCTGACTTTCTAGAAAAAATAATGGCTGAAAACTGCATTTAGAACTTCTCTAATTTTCTTTAAGCAATAAAACATACTTTTTAATGGGTTTATCAGATCATTTCACATGATTGAATTTCCATATTAAGCAAGTGCATTTTCCAGAAACTCTACTTAGGACAATTATGCACTCAAAAGATCTTCAGTAGTTTTCTGTGTGAAACAATTTAAATTTACTGCATATGTTTATTTCTCCATTAAAAACTACTTGAAACACTACATAATTATGTATTTTGCCACTGGAGTGAAACAATAGAAAGTGATAACAGGACTCAATAAATTGCAGTGTGATTGGGGAACTTGATACAAAATGGTTGGTTATGTTGTAAAAGAAATGGTCCATGTTTTAGCTGTGCATCTATTGAGTTAATGCACTTGTAAAGTTTGGAGAGCACTCGGGAAGCTAGAGAAGCCTTGTGCTTCTCATTACACTCCTCTCATACTCTCCAAACTTTCCTTTTAATCCATATTTTTTTATCTCTATAGATGCATGCTAACCACGGACCATTTCTTAATTAAATATAAAGACAAAGATTCAAACTCTTTTTCAGTTATGCTACTGCTCTTCAGTTATAACAAAAAGGTTTAGAGAAGATTTTCTTGCGAGCACTTTTATATATATTAAAGGTACTATACTGCTCAAAGCTTTACAGTGTAACTGGTAAAATCGTGAACACCTATAATATGTCAGGAATGTTTATTGTCTTCTAACCAATCAAATTCGAGGATTTCACGTACCAAAACTATAAACAGAATATCGTTATAATTCAGGCTTGATCGAAATCAAAATAAGCTCAAAATTTGCTGAAAACAATGTTGCAAGGTAAGAAACAAAATTTCTTTGGCTAGAAGAATCTTTTTTTCTGTGATTTGCTTGAAGTTTTCTTTTTTTTGCATTGGCACAACTTTCTTTTTGCAATCATTTTACGAGTGCTCATGCAACAACAGTTTCCTCTACCAGTTGTTCTAGAATGTCTATTTCTGGATCATTTGGCGATCGCTGATTTCATCCCTATTTGTGACCATGAAGCACGTCCAGCTTTGTCAACTTTTATTGCTGAACCTAAAGAAGACTGGCTGGCAAACTATCGAGTTCTTTAGCTAACTTTCTAATTAAAAATGAAGGAACACTGATATTTTTCATAGTTGAGGTTTTTTTTAAAACTACATTTAGAAATAATTATTAATCTTGTTGACTAAGATTAGCGGCTGACTGTTGAGCTGTATTGAGCTTTCAACTTTTAATAAATCGTTAAAATTTTTGATGGAGTTCACTTCTATTTCAGGGAAGCAGATTAGGGGTAACTTAAAATTGTCGAATACTAACAGCGCAAATTTTAAATGTTTGGCTGTTAGTAGTCTCAGAGTTAGCTAAAATAAAATCAATTTTCCCTGAAAATCCCAAGCCGTTACAGGTTTTGCTGAATAACGAAAAACAGTCTGCGGTTTGGTGAGTAGGTTTCTGACGTGTGATTGGTGAGAAACAACATTCTTGACATATTTTAGGTGTTCACGGTTTTCCCAGTCACACTGTAATTGTGCTTGAAAATATGATATTAAACATAAGCTCTTAAGTAAGATAAAAAAGCTGCCGATCTTAATATGATGTGTGAAGAGCAGGAAGAGTTTGATGTTAATTTTTTTGACAAAAATGCAAGAAAAAAACTTCTTGGAAGTTAAATTACCTGCCTTAGATTTTCGTTTGAGTATTTTATGATATTAATTTTACTAGGATAAGTCCTGTCACATTGATCCAGTTTTCATTATCTTTTTAAAGAACGTGAAAGTCACTGCCACAAAAATGTTCTTTTTGTTTGCATTGTATTCTCAAATGCTTCGTAGAAGAGTTCACAAGCTTAAGTTCAAAGCTTAAAATGTTTGACGTATAAAATCGCTTTTGGTTAAAGGGTTTAATAAGCATATTTTCTTGTCTAAAAACACAAAGTTTGATAACAATAATGACTATAGCAGAAGAAAGACATGCTGATTAAGCAAGAGTGTTCATAGCGGCTACAAACTTGCCTTACATGTTTGTCAGTGCTTGAAGAACCACAGTAAAATGATCACAACTTTATCACGAGCAAAATTCGAGCACTTGCAGGCACGGTTAGTGCAGATCATGAGCACACACCTACGACACTGATCACGATCTGCTCATGATCTGCTTGCGAGAAATGCATGTACACGTGTTTCTGAGCAACACTGTATTATAGTCTTTTTATAGTGTTGATTCAAATCATAAATAGTTATCATGGAGGCCATAAAAACCATAGACTGATGTGATTTACTAGAATTTTATTTTTATTTTTCTGCTCCAAATATCACTATTTAAAGGGATGTCTTTAGTTTATATTAGAATTTAAAAAAATTATATGTAGTGGACTTGTTGTTGGGGTCAAAGGAGATACTGCTGCAGAAAAACAGTCGACCAACTAAGTAAGTACTGCTGTATGCAAGCCAGGAAAAGGATGTGCTTATAAATTATATAATGGAAATAGCTCATGAAAAACTTGACATTTAGCTTTTTGGAATATAATCCCAGAATCCCTTTTAAACTTGGTAATTGCTGATCAATAGTTCAATCATTGATTAAATTATTTTATTAAAAATGTGTGAAAAATACAAATTCAATTAACCTTAAAGGCAGACCTGTATTAATTAAGATATACAGCAGCTATAATTATACCAATGTTTTCCAGGGTGTTTACTGCAAAGGACTTACCCTCCCATCAACTGAGCTACTGCACAGTGCAGAGTTAGTTTGTATCATACCCAGCTTTGTTGGTGGAGAAAGCAGTAGTTTGAGTTCAGTAGCAATCGTATCCGTGTCGCCAGAGGGTTTGGTGAGGTATTGGCCAAACCTTGTACATGATGGAACCACTATAGATTTGAATTTTGATCTTGTGGGTGTCCTCTGCCACTCATTGTCGTCATTTCAGGTGAGCAATTGCTAAATGCACACACTAGATTATTTTTATATAGACTTAGTATAAATGGTAGTCTGTGAGTAAGTTGTGCAAATTTTCAATCTGTACACATTCAAGTTAGTTTGAAGCTTCTACTCAAGCTTACAGAAACTTTATTAATCAAGGCGACTTTGGTAATTTACACTTTAGTAAAAATACAAATGCTAAAAACTGACGTTTCGATGTCACTGACATCATTATCAAAGTGAAGTAATAAGGTTCAGTGTTTGAATTATATTAAGTTCGCAAAAGAAAGCTATAATGATAAACAAAAGTAAATAGAGAGTAAGTAAATGTTTATTTTTCAGATGATGGCAAACTTAAATACAAATTCAGACGGAATTGATTCCACATCTACCAAAACAGCCAGAATCTGTGAAAAGGTATAACTCTTCTTTAAATCATTGTTCTCCTTGCGCTAATGATAATAATATTAAAAATAACGACTTTATTTAGGTGTCAAGTCTTATTTAGCAGGTCAGAGGCCTACTAATTGGGACACCATCTCTACCACTCTAAGGTGGACGGATACCTTACACATGACAGACACACACATAGACACAGAATATGTCTTCGAGGAACTGCGGCTTAACGTCCTTATCCAAAAGGACGCGAAAGTCTAACCATTTGCAGATGCTAGAGCAAAGGCAGCACCATCTCCTCAATTATTTTAGGACCCTTAGTGTTGGTCCATCCGGGAATCGAATCCAAGCTTCCCTCACGATCTACGATAGACCCGGCACCTTACCAACTAGGCTAACCAGACAGCGGTTTCTGTGAACTCACGTATAGATAGCACAAACGTGCTAGTAGCTAACTTGAAGCCAGACCAACACTCAAGGTCTTAAAATAATTGAGGAGAAGGTGCTGCCTTTGCTCTAATATCTGCAAATGGTTAGACTTTCGCGTCATCTCGGCTAAGGACGTTAAACCGTAGGTCCAGTCTCTCGATCCTTCTATTGAGGGACTTAAAAGAACCCACACGCAAAGAGTAGGGTGGTGATCCCGGTGTTGTGGTCTGCTGTCTCTGTTCCTTCCACTGAGGGCACTTCTTATCGGCTGCAAGTTGCGCCTTAATATGTGAGCCGCTCTAGCGAACTTTCTAAGACCCTCAACTGTCTGACCCTGTATATATTTGTAAACAGGTTCTGAAAAGCCCCGTGGGGAGAACCTGTATCTATATACATATATACATACACAAATGAGTACCGTTATTTGCTGGGAGCTAACCTGCGATGGATTAGTGTCCCATCCAGGGGGAGTCAAAGACTCTCATCAGCTTAACTTTACAGAAACCGGAGATTAACGCCGGTTCATATGGGCCACTTGGCTCGTAAAGGATTTAGCTTTAGTTAGGCTAACTTATACCAGCTACAAATAACGTTTGAGTTAACTTGCCGTGTTTTTTTGAGCTTTTTTATTAAACATTGCCCTTTAATTGATCATACATATATATTTTTTTCGGAGCGAATTGAGCTTGGAGCTTTTAAACAACGATCTTGTAGCCTTCATTCGTCTTTACTAAGTCTAAATAAATGATTTTTGGGGCTTTTAGAATGGAGATTGTTGAGAAGCACAAGGATATATAACACACACATATGTATGCTACAATTAAGTTGAAGCCTCTAAAATAGGCATTAAGGTCTCGCTAATGTAGAGAAGTGTTTTGACTCGAATATTTCTTGTTTTTAAGGAGTTTGACACGCTACAGTACTTTTAATACTCTGGCCAACAAATCTCCGTTTTCGTGTCATGATTCAGCGAAATGTATTTTTTTCCTTTTTTGGATTGCATAGATTCTGTAGTTTTCCCTTGTGGATTCTTTTTATTGTGATAAAACAAAAAACTTAAATTAAACCTTTTTATAGCTTCTAATCCATGTTTCAAACTTTTAGGACGGGTCTTGTGTCCTCGAGAATTACAAATGCGGAGAATTCGGCCTTCTTGGAAATTTTCTTCTTTCCAAAGGAGAAACAGGAAAGGTTGGTATTTTGAAGGGGTAGCCATACCTCAGCAATAGGAACTTGGCAATTAATGTAGTACCACAACCGAGCTCTCCACATACATGAACAACTGTGAGGACTGGATTTCAAGACGAGAAGCGATGATGATTGATGATGATGATGATTGATGATTATTATGATTGATGATTATGATGATTGATGATGATGATGATTGATGATAATAATGTTGATGATGATTGATGATGATGATTGATGATGATGATGATTGATGATAATAATGTTGATGATGATGATGATAATGATGATTAATGATGATGGTGATTGATGATGATGATGATGATGGTAGTGGTGGTTGTGTTGATGATGATGGTGGTGATGGTGATGATGATCGATAATGATGATAATGATGATGATGATTATGATAATGATGATTAATGAAGATGGTGATGATGATGATGATGATGATTGATGATGATGATAATGATGATGATGGTGATGGTGGTGGTGATGATGAAAACTTCGGCAAAGTTTGTGAGAATTCTTGACTGCGTCTCGCGTTTTCACTGATCTGCTCTCCAGTTCTCCCAAACGTTCGCCTCGGTTTTCACCAGGCTATGAAGGCACGGAGAACTTGTTTTATTTCTTAAATAATTTTTTTTTTGACTTAAATAGAGAAAGATGATACACGAACTTAAAAAAGAGAAAGATGATACACGAACTTAAAAAAGAGAAAGATGATACACGAACTTAAAAAAGAGAAAGATGATACACGAAGCGCGTATAGAAAGAAAGTGCTCCTCCAGTTGAATGCGCTGAAAAAATTCTGAGTCACTGAGAGCACTGAATGTGAGAAGCACTTTCTTTCTGACTATATGCCAAGTTGCAAACCTCTATACATAGAATCATTTGATGAAGCACGTATGTCGAGTTTTATTTATTTCACGAAATTGTAAATTCTTACAACTTGGAGACAGACACTCACATCGCTCACGTCATTTTCGTGCTTTATAGCATTATGAAAACACACTTGTTGACCAATCGAAACGCACGTACTAACCAGATTATTTTATAAGCCCATATCAAGATTCCATCATTGAAAAAACCTGCATTCTTTTCAGAACTCTTGAAATTTCTGCAAAACCCTGGGGCTCTTTCCAGGTACATTTTGGTGGACTTTGAAATTCAAGGTTTAAGGCTAAATATTACTGTACCGTTTTTTAATACAATTTAAATATAAGACAAAACAATAAATTGGCCTGATTAATTTCTACACAGGTCTTGAAGGTTTGCGCTACGAGAAGACTGGATAAAGCCAATTTCATCTCCTGTATGAGGACAACTCTTGGTAGTCACTATGGTAACAATGTGGTTGGAATGGGTGGTGTTTTTGGTATTGAAAAGGGAAAAGCAAAGTTTCATATAATGGTATTTTCATCGTATGATTTATAATTTACTTTTTTTTCTGCTTCATTTTGTTCCTATTTCTATCGTCGAATCTTCGCATACCTTTTTTTGCCTAACTAGCATACGTGTCCAAGTTTCCAAAGTTTTGTATGAATCAAGCGTTCTCAAACTTAGTCTTGTTTTGCAAAGTTACAATATGTCGAACAGTTAAATTTAAATTTTCTGCATGTCAACCTAAAACTGTCGCTTTAATCCTTCATTGTATTACGACCTTTTTTTCCCAGTTTCGCGATCTTAAATTTATTCTAACGTTACACTTCTCAATTTATATGCTTGTGCAATACTTGATTCCATTATCCTGATGAAGGCATGAGACAATCCGAAACATGTCAATCTTCATTAATGCAGTTTGGATATTTATTAAATTTTTAATTTAAATTTATAGTTATTATTTTATTTGATATCTGAACCGTTATGTAACGCTGCATAAAGTGCGTTAACAAAATTTTGCCAAGAAACAATACCTCGACTTTCGCTATTAAGATTCGTGTACAATTGCCTTAATATTTCAGCAGTGTTCAAACTCAACCATCTTGAGTTATTTAGATCGCGTTACAATGTACACTTAATGACTGCTTACACATCGAGATTCGAGGGAAACAAGACATGTTTTCCGAGGGAGCAGTCATTAAGTGTTATTTATATAGCATAAACAAAATAAACTACGATTATTAAATTTTCCCGCTCTCAAACGTGACGCGCGACAGCAATGTTCACCGGCTGGTCAACAATTTTCGAGCAAGTCTTCTCCCGTCCAAAAGTCAGACAATGTGATCCACAAGCAAATTGAGAAAAGTGTACAAGATCCCTTGTCGTGAATGAAATTTTTTGTATTACTAACAAAGCAAAAGATCTCTTAGAAGGAGAGCAGGTGAGCATAAAGACGCAGTAAAGAACCGAGAACTCGATAAAATAGCAAAAATAGCACAACACGTTAAAGCAACAAACCGTATCATCGGATTTATAAATACAACAGTAATAACTCAAAAACAAAATTTTGAACAACGGATATTTTAGATAATATATATTTTTAAAGTTGATTGAGAGTTTTTGACACGAAACGACTTTTTAGCAATATTTTTATAGTGTATATATCACTTGTGGGTTTTATGAAGGCATAAAATGTCATTATCCTTCTAACGATTTTATTTTTGCCATCACTATTAAAAGGGTAATGTAATTTTATACACACAAAAAACCCTAAATGGATATCACTTTAGATCAGAGATAACCCTAGCGTTTTTATATCACTTTAACAACCTGCTGATCCCTGATCTCTTTGGTACAAGGAAAAAGGTTATTTTTCCCTGGGGGACGACCTAGCGAGCAGTGAAAATAAACCGACGCCATTTTTTCCGCGCGTGTTTTTTACAATGGACACTGGAGCTAGTTTCCCCCAATTTTTAACCCAGCATGCACTGCAACTTCCGGTAGAAATCAGTAGGATTACTGATTACAATTTTAACATTTTTGAACATAATCTTGTTGGTCTATAATGTAGTATTTGCTTCTTAATTTTGACCTCAAGGTCATAGATCGAATTACAAAAAAATTTTTTTATAACCATTATATCTTTTTTCTTTCCTTTTGTTATCTGTGATAGCCTCATTTCTCTGAGAAACCACTACGTACAGATGAAGACGTAAACAACTGGTTAAAGTTCTACGACATGAATTCTCCGCTTGTTTGTGTTGGCGTGTTTGAGAGTTTTGATCCGGTGAGTTGCCATTATGGTTGACTTATACGTGCCCCCATTTTCCAATTTAGGGTTACGAAAAGATTTTAAAAGTGGTCCTTCCTGATTAGGCTTCTAAAAATTCTGCCGGCAGAATTTCGGGCAGAATACACCTTTGCTGGTAGCGAGCATTAAGCCGTAAGAATACATCCTGGCGAGCATTGTGACAGAAGTGTGAGCAGAATGGCTATCGTTTTTTAGAGTATTTTAGTAACATTGGGAGGGTGTGGTTGGCGCAGTTGGTCCCCAGTTCGATCCCCGGCTCAGCCGAGATTTGAGCTGATTTGTGCGATCTTCATTTCTGCCTAAACTAACTCAGCTTTCCATCCTTCCGGGGTAGGTAATTGAGTATACCAGCGTCTGCTGGGAGCTAACCTGCGATGGATTAGTGCCCCATCCAGGGGGAGTCAAAGATTCTCATCCGCTTAACATTACAGAAACCGGAGATAAGCGCTGGCTCCATGAGCTCACTAGACTCGTAATGGATTTAGCTAAAGGTTTAAGAATGTATAGATAAGCTGCATCATTGTTTCTAAAGAAATAGTTGTTGAAAAAATTAAATTGTACGCCGTTGAAGAAAGAAAAATACCAGACATTTCGAATGTTAGTTCACTAGCCACAAAAATGTAGCAGACGGGAAAACGGTATCAGTCTTTTGTAGGGAGAGTGCCAAAATGTTTTTTTCAAGAGCAAAAATTATGTTAAAATTTAGAATAACGGATTATTTTTAGGGCTAATAGAGCTTTTAAAAGGCGAAAATTTTTTTTGGTCCCTCAGAACCAACCATTTCGGGGCCTCGGGTTGATAGTTTATATAGCAGCTTCACTTGAACATTGGCCCCTCACTTTTAAAACGTTGCGTGGGCCCTGCGTCTTCTCTCCAATTTTGTCTTCTTCCCGCCATTTTCTTTGAACCCGAGTTTGGATTATTCGTTTGAGAAGACACTGACTCAATATCGCCGTTCGCTTCCTCTCCATCTTGTTTCTTTCTTCAAAAGATAATTCGTTTTTCTGAACCATCAAACTCTGCGGCATCGCATACCAAGGAGAAAGAACCATTCAAATTTGCACGGAAGGCGTCCATGTTTGAAATAAATAATAACTCGTTGTACATGCTCAGTAAAAGAAAGCTACTTGCGGGATAACAAATTCCGAAAACTACATTTCCGAAATTTGTGCATTTAGTTCGAGAAGGCATAGGTACGACGTTTGAATCACTGCCGTGCCAGAGTCGTGTAGCACAGCAGACCATGTCAAATTTAATTACTTTGCCGCACCAAATTAAAAACTTTGATTCAGATGTCGTGCCTCTGCCGTGCTTTTGTCGAACTTAATTCAAAAATTAAGTTCGGCATGGCAGAAACGACGTATTAACTGGGCCTCAGAGAGAAGTTTAATGACCATCTTGGCTCAAAATTGTGGGCGGACCTAACGCTTTTATAGTGCGGTTTCTTGTTTAACCCACGGTTTTAATTTGTTTCCAACCTTACAGAGACAGATTTGACCTGTAAACTTGAGATTAACAAGTTTTTTTCAAAGAAAATATTTGAACAGAAATTTTTATAAGAACCGTAATCTTTTCCTTAGAAAAGCAATTGCTGTTGTAATTTTTGCTTAACCAAGTGTTAAATTTAACCCATCTTTGAAGAACCAGGCCCTGGAATTTTGAAGTTTTATTTTAGGGCCCTGGAAAAACAGTTAATATCCCCGTACTCCTGGAAAACTCCTGGAAAAACAGATAATATCCCCGTACTCCTGGAAAACTCCTGGAAAAACAGATAATATCCCCGTACTCCTGGAAAACTCCTGGAATTTTGTGGAAGAACTTTCATCAGTTGTATAAACCAATACCTGTAGAAGCATCTTACTCATGATTGAACTTATCGTATTTTATGTAGAGTCATGCAATTTATAGCCCCGTCTACACGAGCAATTTCTATTTGAAAACAAAAGATTGGAGACTGGGATCTATGGATGACATCAAAGAAATTGCCAATTTTATGTTTTGTCTCGTCTACACGGACAATTTTCAGTATGTGACAATTTTTATTTGTCACATAAAAACTAACTCGCCAGTTTTTCAGCAGATATAATTGTCATACAAAAATTGGTCAATTTTGTTCATCTACACGAGCAAATAAAAATTGTCTCGTAAAAAAATTGCTTGTGTAGTCAGGGCTTAAAATTTTGGGTTAGGTCCTGGGTCCTAGTAAAGTCTTTATCCTGTAAGACTCGGTGAGCACCATATTGAAAAAAAATGAAATAGATTTTGAAAAAAGTGCCTTGATATTTGTACGGGATGCAAGCATAAATTATCTTTTATTTATCGCAGGGTTTGGACTTGCGTGTGGAGCATTTCCATGGGTTTAGTCATCATGGAGAAGGCGGTCATTACCACTACGATGTTACACCAGAAGAGGTGCAATATGTTGGATATTTCACTCCTGCAGAAAAATTGTACAGAATTGACAAACCCGACGTTACTCATAAGATTGGAAGAGACATGGAGGAAGACAATTAATAACTGAAGAAAGAGAATAAATTATGTCAGTCTGAGACTGAGGTTACGAGGTTAAAAATGGCCAAAATGTAAATCCTCTTTAGCGGGTAGATCAACGTGCTACCGCGATGTGAGAATACTAAGTTTGTAAAATATATTTAGCACTACTTCATGAAAATCCTTAAGTTTCTTTTGTATATACAAGTTCATCAACCCGCTACAACAGGTTAATCAACCGTTAGAAATCAATCCGATGCAACATGCTGAGCTTCAACCTGCTGCAGCGGGCTGAAAACACTAAGTTTATACAATATATACTACGGCTAGACACGCTATAACGGGTTGATCAACCCGCTAGAAACCAGCATAACTACTATTACCTTTACACTGATAGTAAAGGAGTGAAGCCTGGATGATGTATTATAGAAACTTAGTGTTTTCAACCCGTTGTAGCTGGTTGAGCCCTAATAGAAAAGAAAGTAATTGTTCTCAACTCGCTGTAACATGTTGAGGTTCAGCTGGTTGTAGCAGGTTGGCTTTTAACGGGTTGATCATTTTATTTTAGGGGGTTCGTCGTTTACGTCAACGGATTCATGTTGTTCAGAGGTCCAATTGAAACTATTCAAAAATGACGGCGATTTTAATATTATTTTGATCTACATACAAATTAGCCCTACTAACCTCGTTTCAGGTAACATATTCTTTTGAAAGTTTAACTTAAGAACGAGGCTAGTAGTGCTAATTTGAATGAAGACAAAGGAACAGTAAAATCGCCAGCATTTTTGAATAGAGTCTATTCATTATAATTAAAACTCTTATATAAATAAAAAGTTGTCGTTTCTCCAGTTAAAAGTTTTTAAAATAAATTTTAAAATGTCCCGACGTTTTGGATATTGCTCTATTCTTCTTCAGAGGAAGTGATCTGGAAATGATTATGCGAGGTTTATATAGCTTTAAATTAGTTCACATTTGAATTTCTTTTGTCTTTAAGAACAACACTCAAATACTCCCTTGGTAATTTTAACCTATCGTCACTGTTGATAGCATTGTTTGTTTTGTTAATTTGCCAGGCTTTGGTCTATTCATTTTGTGTTTCGCAATTTTTTATTCCTTAGCAAATAGCTGAGTTTCTATGGTACTAAGCTAAATCCTTTACGAGCCTAGTGGCCCATGGAGCCGGCGCTTATCTCCGGTTTCTGTAGTGTTAAGCGGAT